>JACGDI010005752.1:74893-91292 GCA_014898725.1 Jacaranda copaia
ACAAACTCCAAATAGGAACAAAAAACAAAAAATAAAAGGAAAAAAAAGCTTATCCAAAAAGAACTTACACAAACCATTAACACTAGCTACCACCACTAAATCCATCCAGATCCAAACCAAACAGAAAGAACCACACCCAAAACAACACCAAAAACACCCCAACCACCGCCAAGCGCCACCGCTGGTGCAGAGGAATCCTTAGAAGAATGCTCGGCCGCCATGGCAGACCTCGGCGGCGGAGGGAGCGGATGAACGAGGACAGAAACCTTCATGCCATTAAAGCAGCCACCAGTTCCACAAATGAAGTAATACCTCATGGCCTTGTCCAGTAGAATAAAGTCCTTTCCACTGGTCCAATTCATGGCAGCTCCCTCTATAGTACAGTTATCATAGGCCGTCTTGTTCACTTCGAACACACTATACTGTGTCTTTTGGTACCTAAATGCTGCAAAGATTCAAAGCCAATAAAACACATTAAAGATTACTGCAAAAGTTAACAAAAAAAGAAATATGGTGAGAAAAAGAAGGGAAGATTACATATCAAGTCGCCAACGTAGAAGGTGTGGTTGTTGGCCCAGAGGGTGTAGTTGATGCCGGGGTTCCAGCCCTTGTTGGCGCCGACAATGTGATCCGTGGCGGCGGAGGAGGAGAGGAGGAGGAAGAGTAAGGCGGTAGTGAGGTGGAGGACCAGGGCTGAGGTGGACATGATTGGTTGGTGGTGGGTTTTGGGGTTAATGACTGGTCAGTAGGAATGGTGACACTTATTTTGTTTCTGGCTTTCTCCGGATGCTTTTTGACTGACATTGTGGTATTGGGGTTTTAAAGTTCTAAACGTTATGCTCAAATAACGGTTGCACAACGGATCCAAGAAAGTTTTGGAATGGTTACTTTAATGCACCCAATTTCTTTGGCTTTTTCTTTCTGTTTTTTCCTTTTTTTGAAATTTTTATAGATTGTGAAATACTTTTTTATTTATAAGAATATGGTTACAGTATTTGGTTTTTAAATTAGTAAATATCAAGTAGATTTGAAATTATACTCAACATATGTGTTAAAAGATCTAAAATTACATAGTGGTTAAAGATTATCCAAATAATTGTAATTATTACACATATAAATCTTTTAATTGAAATTTTTTCAATTCAAATACAATTATAAGTGGTGTTTGTATGTTATGAATTCAAAGTTTGATGTGGTTTCTGTTGAGCAGTTAATTTGCCTAATAACATTGTTCTACCATTATATATATGGTATAGATTTGAATTCTAATAATAATATTGTTCTACCATTATATATATGGTATAGATTTGAATTCTAATGAATTCTTAATATGTATATATATATATATATATATGACAAAAAGTATAACATCATTTCTTAACTTGAACAAAGAGAAATTATAAATTTCAGCCTATGCATTTTGGTGATATAGTCAAAATTTTCTTGGAAAAGTAGTTTTTGGTAAATTTCAATTAATGTGTTTGTGTGATGTAATTAAAAATTTCTTTTGATTTCAGGCAATGTGTTTATGTGACGTAGTTGAAGGTTTTCTTGCTGGAGTTGGATTTTAGTATCACAAACAAACTATTACAACATTAGTATTTTGAATTCTCTATTTCATCTTTTGTTCCTTTTTTTATTTTAACATAAAGCTTTTTTTTAGAGTTAATTGTAGGCACCCCCAACCCATGGCCTTATTTTCACATTGTCCTCCAGCCATAGTTGATGTGTAATTTTGCTACTTGAACTAATTAAAATATTTGTCAATACTACATTGGCATATATTCAGTGGAATCTAATAAGAATATTCTATTGCCCTCAGCCAACGTGTTTAATGCTCATTTTTCAGATTCTATTGAAAAAGTGCAAATATGATATTGACAAATATTTTAATTAGTTCATGTGGTGAAATTATACATCAACAATAATTGAGAAACAATGTATAAAGGAGATTATAAGTTGAAAGTTGACTGTAATTAACTCTTTTTATTTTTACATAAAGCTAAAGAGCACGAAATAGTGAATTTATCGTAAATGGAAAATAATGGCATTCGTAAGAATTGGGACAAAGATACTGCGCATAGCGTGGTATAGAATTTTTTTTTTTAATTTCTGTACTGTTCCACACCCATAAAACATGGAAAGCTGTCGCATTTGTGCTCAATGCCAACGAGTTTAAAACAAAAGGTTAAAATACATATGCGTGGAGTTAAAGCAAATGCATGCCCAGTTGGTTGCCCATTAGTGTGCATTTTTGCAGAGCAAATTGAGACATGTATTGGGACTCTATTGGTATTTGAATAATAGCAAGTGGGGGCAAAAATCAGCATGAAGATCATTTAGACGTGGGAATGAGAATGTAGCTTCATGCATATTAAAAGCCACGCCTCCAATCACGTGCGTGGGGCGTTCTAGTTGCTCAAATCATCCATTATTTATGTTGGGTGAGATTTTCATAAAAATTAGATAACTTTATGTTGGGTGAGATTTTCATAAAAATTAGATAACTTTATTTTCTTGGGTCCTGTTAAATCCTCGTGAACTAATTTAGTATCTCATGATTATTTATTATATAATAATTTATATATTTTTTTATTATTATGATATAGTTTAGTTATGATGATAAATAAATCTATGGTGGTGACAGATTAATTTATCATAGGAGTTGCACATATAAATACAGGCTTTAGATATTCATATAGGTCTAAATATTTATTGTTACTACAACCAAACAAATACTAAGGTGAAATAGAAACGCTTTATTCCATCTTATCATTCCAACCAAATTACATTGTATTTCCTAAGGAGCCCATTGTGCTTTTATATTTGCGCAATAAGTGCTTTTGCTTTTTCTTCTTTTTAAGTTTTTTTATTCATTGGAGTACACAATTAAGCAAATACAAATTCAAAAGATGACTCAAGTTTTATAGGTGTCCACGGGTCAAAATGGCACCACTGAGTTGAGGGATTGGGGCCATACTGCAATTTATATTGTTCTTTCAATCACTAATACAAATGAAACACAAAATTATTGGGATTGGCATCATAAGGTAGACAAGTCGTGGAGTTTAGTCCAAAGAGTAATAAAAAGGTAAAATGTCATTTTTGTGAATAGATCGACCAGTGGTTCAAGTTTCATGAAGGATATTTAAAGATACAATTGCAGTTCTCTTTACATAATAGGTAAAATGTTGTGGATGGGAAAACAAGTAGAGTTTTACAGTTGATAATGGTTGAAGTTGGTGACGAAGAACTCAAAGCTGTGAATATGTAGACAAAAATTGTACACTCATTGCAGCATTTACTTGAGTAAATATCTAAATAGGTTCTAAATTATTAAATTATATGTATGACGATGTTATAACTTTAAATTAATATGTTATCTTATTTTTATTCAATAATTTGCATTTTGTTTGAATAACTATTTAAATGAGTGGTATGAAATTTTCTGATTTTCAAATATTTAAACGGCAAATTCAAGTGTTTCACTAGAAGCCCAAATTAATGAATAGATAAAATCTTTATTGACTTAAAATTTAAAATTATCAAGCAAAAGCATATTTTTAAAATCGGATCAGATAAAGAACTGGCAATGTTACCAATTATTGGTTCAATCGATTCGACCGGTTGGACCACTAGTTCGATTGATATAACGTAATAATTATATTTAATTTTATAAAAATATATTATATTTTAATAATATTAACAAAAAATAAAGCTTCCAATGATATAGAAAGAATATTATTTGAAAAAATTTCAACTTACTTATTTTAAGTACTTTTTAAGGAAAAAAAAATACTATTTCACAATTAGTCAACTATAAATAAATAAAAAATAACGTTTTACATTAATTTAAGTAATAATTCTTTTCATATTTCAACTTTAAGTAAAAATAAATTCTTCTACGCTAAATATTAAACGTAATCTAAAAGAAATTAAATAAAATAAAATAATAAATTAAATATAAACATTTACATATAACTACCACTTCATTAAATTTTAAAAAAATAAATTCATGTTTTAAAAAAATTACATATCCAAAATACTTAATCATCATCTTTCAACTCATAATTTCTCTTTTCTTTTTCACATTTTTCATTCTCTTAAAAAAATTAATTTTTAAATTTTCAAAAAAAGAAAAAAATAAATGAATCAATCAAAAATTGATCAAACCAATACTGATGTAACTGATTTTTAACTAATTTTAATCATCACTAATTTTTATATTTCAATCAAATCGGATCAACCACGATCAACTGATCCAATCCAATTTTCAAAATATGGAGGAAGGCCATGGTTTCATAACCTGAATCAAAGTTCTTGCCTTTATGAACTTTTCAAGGATTTCATGACGGCCCAGTTAGAAATTTGATGAGTTTTGTCCACTAAATTCTTTACATTAATTGGGATGGAGAATATTATATTTGGAGCCATCTTTATAATTCTAAACAATATGGGTACATGCATTCTATTAAGAGAGTGTTTGGTAGTGCTGTTAATAGATCAGATTTTAATTTGAATTTAATTTAAATTTTAAAATTTTTATCCGATTAAAATGTTTGATTGATCAAATTCGATTATAAATATTCATAATTCGAAATAAGTAGATTAAATATGAAATTATACAATCAGATCCGATAAAGATTCGAATCCAAATTTTATTAAATTAATAATTATATAGTTATATTAATAAAGACTTTTGACTGTAATGCAATATATGTGATATTATAATTAATAATGCCCTAATTTTTTTTATTTCTTTGAAGCAATTAATTTAATAAAGTAATTATATATATACGTATATTTCATATTATAGCCTAAATACACAATTTATAATGATTTATATACTGTAAAATATACATTACTGAGTGATCAATTTGATACAACCCTCATGGATTATGCGTTAAATCTTTAGTTTTTGCAATGACATAATAAAAAGTTATGAAAAAAAAATCTAAATTTGAACTTCTTAACTTTGCAAATACTATATTTGGATTAAAAGGTAATCTTGAAATCTCATATAATATAACATATCTTATAAAACAGTTCTTTCTAATAATATAAAAATTTAAAGAACACAAATTTTTTTGAACTTTCTTATTGGATCGAATTTTTCTGTCGGGTGTTGGATTTTTATTGGATCCAGACATGGAATTGGCATGCATAAATTCTATAGTACTTGGATTTAGATTCGGATTCGGTTATGCATATCTGCTATCGGATTCGGAATATTCTGATCCAATCCAAATCTGACCGGTTGACAACCCTAGTGTTTGGATAAGCTTATAAGCTTTTCAATATATTTTACAGGATGTTTGAAAATTTATAAGATGTCAAAAAGTATTTAGTGAAATTTTTCAGAGCAAAACTTATAAACTCTTAAAATAAAACATTAGAAGTTTATAAATTCTTTTTAAAAAAAATCTAAAATTTCTAACTTATTTTTAATATGTTAATAAGCTCCTTTAATTTCAAATATATGAGTTAAAAAATAGTCATTGCGAATATCTTATAAGCGCCAAAATCTTATTTTATCCAAATACTTTAAAAACTTATTTTAAAAAAAAAATATATCATTTTAAAAGTTTTAAAAATATCTTATAAGATGCATGGGTTTATAAGACTTTATAAATAAATTTAGCCAAATACCTTCTAAATCATTCTTTAAAACTTATGAAAATGATCATTTATATGATTTATACTGCTCGTATTTCACTTGCAGCTTTAAAGAAAGCTACCTACCTTTGTTTATCCACAACTGTTAAAAGTGTGTTATCTCTACTCTTTTTTTCTATTCAAGTAGATCGGCATAAATAGAATTCCAATAATTGACAGATTTAAGATGCACAATTTGTCAACATTCTTAAAGGATCCTACTCTCAAGAGGATTTACGAAATTCCTGGATTTGTATTAAGTTAAATCATGTAATAGTTCTTTGGTTATTGAGATTGCTTACGCACTCTCTTTGATCTTTCTATTTAGAAGTCAAGACAACTCTCATATTGATTGGATCCAAAATAAATAATTCAGGCCCAAGGCCCATTGTTGAACCCGTTAAGTTTGGACTTGACGAAAGTTTGAATTTCGGCCCAGAACTGATTTCGTAATCCGTAATCCCAAAATAAAAGGTAATGTTTGGTTATATTTTATGTTAGGTTTTAATATGTATTTTGAGAAAATAAATATTGTAAGTAAGATTGAAAAATGTTAAAGTTATGTTGGAAAATATAATGAATTTTTTGGTTATATTTAGAAAAATAATTAAAAATTTATTTTAAAGAATTTTAATATATTTATTTATATTTTGGAGAAAATATTTTTTAGTACAACAATCAAATTAATATTTTTTTATTAAATTTTTGGAACAAAAATAAAATTGAGTAATTTTTTTAATATAAAAAAATAATAAAATATATATAATATATATGTATGTATATAATGAAAAATGAAAAAATTTTAGGAATAATGAATGATACAGTAGAATGTTTTGAAAAAAAAAATCTATTTTAATGTTTTGAAAGAAAAATAAGTGTATATTTATTTTAGAAAAATATAGTCAAATGTTCCCAAAGATTATTTCCGTTGACCTTTTATAATATATTACCTACAATGACATTGTTGTGTAATAATTAGCACACAATTTTGGTACAATGTTAAAAATTTTATAGCATAAATAAATAACACTATATATTTTACTTTTTGTAAAGGATTATGATACTTTTTTAACAAATTTAATTTTTTAAATAAATAAAAAGTTATTAAAATAAAGTGGTACATAAATAATTAAGTTATAGAATAGAAGCCGTGGTTATAAAAAATAAAAATAATTATATTTTAATAAAAAACTTAAAAACATATCAAAACTGATAAATATTTTATTAATAGTACAAACTATGTCTTTTTTAATCTCTATTTCGAAATAATGGTGGGTGTATGTATATCCAAATGAAAAGAACATATATATGTGTGTGTGTGTGTGTGTGTGTGTAATAGAATCAGCACCTAAAGGGTTTATCCAAGAGCAAAATTTAGGATCCAGTAAAGAGGGTTAACTCCAAACCGCAAGAGATGAGCAGTGATACGAAGAAACGGGGCAATGGATCCGGGACAGGATCCGGAGCAGGAAGCGGCGGATTTAGGGCTAAATTGGATCACTATCTTTACAGTGGTGAGAAGAAGCATGTTGTGGCGGGTATCGCCATCATTGGAGTCCTTTTCGGTGTACCTTGGTACCTTATGAATCGAGGTTCGTTCTTTCCTTTCCTTCTTTTTTTCCTTTTCTTTTGGGTTTTGCTTATTCGATGGTAATGGATGTTGGACTTATGGATTATTTGATGGTAATGTGTGGGATTCCTTATAGCAGCTTCCCTGATTTGGAGTTTAATACTGCTACGCTCTCTGTGGTTATCGGAATTGATGTTGAGACTTGAGAGTTTCGAATTTTGTATGTTCTTGAAATTTATTTATTTATTTATTGATAAACGGGATTTCAAAAATTGGAACAAACAATTTGAGATTTCTTCCTCAACCCATGAAAGACAAAATTTTGGCAATTGTTGAGAAGGGTGATTTTTATCATTTTGTTGGTTCGATGAATTGGCGGTGGCCTCTGTATAATTTTTGGGAGAATTTGAGTGATTGCCCTCAAATGGCATTTGGATTTTCCAGAAGATAGAAGATATTGGAAAATGCTCATTTTTCTTTTTTCCTCCTTAATTGGGTGAATTCTTTTGACCCACATGTGGTAGAACATATGTGCTCGAAAAAGAGGCGATTTCCAGCACCTCTTAATAATTTTACTGTTACTGGAGAAACAGCCAGTTAACTGAAGAATATAAACACGCTATTGAAATAAATGTGCAACATCGTTTTGTTACTGAAAATATATAGTAGATAATTTCTGAACACAATACACTTCTGAAAATATATAAGTAAATCATGTTTGAATACAAATGGAAAAGAATATTCTGGCTTATGTCTCATAGGGCTTTTTTGGTAGGGGTGAGAAGATGGGATACCATGTTTTTATCCCATTTCATCATTCGTTTGGTTGGAGTGACAATAAACCCTTGGACTCGCACAAATATCAAAAGTTTGTGTTTATATGTGCAAATTCTATGATAAATTAACTAGCTACCCCCCATGGATTTATTTACCACGCTAATGAAACTATATCACAGTGATAAAAAGGTTATACAAATTATCACATGATAAATAATTATTAAATAACTTAAAAATTGAACCAAACTAACCCTTAAAGTACATGATAATGAACCAAAGATTTTAAGTTTTTGGAAACGAACCCGCGAACCCACAATCGCGTCATGTGGTGTTGGAGAGAGACATGATATTGGATCTTAAATTGCTGTTACCTGGGTTATAATTTTCATAAATAGAAGGCATCCTAAGTCTGTGGGGCTGTTCTTTTTTACTGGAGGAGCTTGAATGAGCTCCTCCAACTTGGTTGCTTCTGAACAAATAGCATCTCGGGTGAATCATATTTTGTACCACTAAGATGAGCAAACAAATCCAGTTTGAAAAGAGATGCCTAATTGATGAATCAGAACTAGGGGTTTAGTGTTGAGCGGGTTTCTGGAGTTTGATTTCTATTGAGAACCTTCCATTGCCTGTAATTTTGACATGTGTATTATTTGTTTTTTGCAATTTCACAAGGAGGCGATATGGCAAGTCTAATCATATATTTAAAAAGTTGCTCAGGTTTACTGTGAACACATGGCAAATTAGATAAAGCTGAGGGGTAATCCATGAACTGCTGACTAAAATGCTAGCAGGCATTCCTGCTATCTTTGCCACCTCCCACCTCTTGCCCAATTTTTTAATCATTTATGTGGTCCTTCTCTTTCATTTTTCTTTGTTGAGGAAAAGGGTTGCAAGGGTTCACCAAAAGTAAACAAATGAAAATGTTGAAAACGCCCCAAAAATGACTAGATTCTGATACATATTGCTGGGCAATTCCATTCGTTTTTAAATGTATCCCTTTTGTAGTGTATGCATCTTTACTTTCTTGATTTTGATCAGTCAATAGAAAGAGAGCAACTATACCTGAAAAAACTTCGTTTCTTGAAGGGATGAAGCATCAGTCTCATCAAGACTATTTGGAAAGAGCAGATAAAGCTAGAAGTGAAAGACTTTCTGCCGGTTCATCCACAACTGGATGAAGAACACAAGTGGGATCTCTTCAACAGCTGTCTTCTTCTCTCAACCTCTTTTGGATGCAATCTATGTTATGGTTTTCTTCTGTTTATGAGTGAACCAGTTTTGGGGGGTGGAAACTTGTGAGGTCCTTGTCCTGGATTGGAGTGATGACCTCAAATGTTAGTTGTACTGCTAGAATGCAACTATACTAGAGAAGTAGTTGTTAGTGGTAGATGGTTTTTCAAATTTTACTTAATAAAATTTTGTGACTCAGGCAATATGCTTGAAGCCTTAAATCACCATCAAATTTTGTCTTTTTGTGGCTTGGAACGATGAGGAAATTGTGGCACAACCTTTGGACACTACTCTTTAACCTCTTGGAGGAAGCTATCATCCGTATTGCTATATGCTGCTGGAACTTTAAAAGTTTGCAATAGGTGTTTCTAAAGGCTTATGGTATCCATAATAAGAGAAATTATGCGCCTGTCTAAATGGCTAGCTTAGTATGTCCGGTAAAGAAGAGACTTCATCATTCATTTGCCAAAAAGCTGAGAATTGTTAAGCGGATTAAAATTAATATAACTGGATAGAGGTTGTTTACTTAAAGAAAACAAATAATTACAAATCCCATGATATAGAAGGTAGTAGTTGTCCAATTAAGTTATGAATTGTTAAATATTCATGATGAGGTTACCATTTCTATCTATCAAAATATTATTATTTGGGATCCTGTTCAGTTTAATTCTCATTACTTTGGCTAAATTATTCATAATGCATATCTACAATACAAGCGATCAAAACAAGCTTAGTGATCAGTTCAATATTTGTTTAATTAACATTTCTTTTTTGGTCGGCTCTTCCTTTCTGAAAAGTCCATGCGAGGCCAAATGCAAATTGCTCTATATAAGTGATGGAATTTATTTTAGTTTAATTCAATCCACGAAGAAAAATTCACACTTCATAGCATTTAAATCTATCATCTATGACATCGAGTTTTGGAAACCCACATATTCTCTTTAGAAAGCATTGCTCCCTGTTGCAGATTTTTATTTCTTCTCATCCAATATTTCATAATTCATTTTGGCGCACATCCAAGTAGACGGCATCAAATTACCTAGCACACAGCGCTCATCAACGGTACATAAATTTATAACTATTATTCCTGTACAATTAACAAGGAAGAAAACTGAGAGAGGTGATCCTTTCGTAACCTACTCCTACTTGTTTGACGTACAAAATAATACCAAGGGCTCTTTGGCGTTGAAACCTGTTTAAGTTTCATGAGTTTTCTACAGTGGCATCAGTCTTTTATACTTAAAGAACCATAAAAATGTGAAAAATATAATGAATCCACAAACTCCAGTGATTATTAGGACCCATTTGAATGCATCTGGGTAATCGAACAATGATATTTTGAAGTTCATACCAAATATCCCAGCCACTACTCCAAATATGGCGACAACAAAAGTTGCAGTTGTAAGTAACAACTCAAACTGTATGAGCTGGTTTCTAACATTGTCCTGCACAAAGATGGTTTTGCTCATTTTGTAGGTAGAAACGAAAGGGTAGCAAAAGAACTCATAAAAAACATCTAAAAACTCGTAAATTCTATTGCTTTTTTGCTTATCGTAGACAAATCATGAAGAGATGCGACTCCAGAAGTAGTAGTATCGTTGCATCAAAATTTTCTTCATAACAAATGACAATAAGAGCATCCGGTTAAATATCATAACATCATGCAAACTGATGAGGAGCTCAACTTTATCTTTGCATGATTTAGAAAGATTTCTATATTGAAATTATGACTTCAAAGTTTTTCACCAGAATTTGCAATCATTGAGCCAGTTGAGAAGAAAAAGACAGGAAAGAGAGAAAAAGGAGATTTATTACCAGCTGAATATTGATGAAGTCTTCTGTATCATCAATGTACTCCTTCAGCTGAAATTAGACAAGAAAATTACGGGTGAAGAGTTCTCATTGGAAGGGGCATAAGAAAGAAAGAATCATAGAAATGGATAATACCGAAGTCAATTTGTTGAGAGTGCTATCAATGACAACAAAGTATGCCTCCAACAACATTTCCAGCTCTTCTATACTTTCTGTGACACTTTCTGAGCTCCTCACACTCTCATGTCTGCTCCTTGCTATGCTCAGGGATTTCTCAAGCTTCCTGCTGTCGGGGGGTGAAGAAACAGGAGAAACGGGAGCAGAAACAGAGAGTGTACCATCATTTAATCGGTACCCCATCACAGATTGATCTACATAAACTGATGATTCCATGTGCCTTTTCTTCTCAGTTAGATACATTTCAGCCATGTCTCCATCATCATCCATTAGCTGCTCTATCTCATCTCTAACCTAGATGATAACAGTAAAAATTTGTGGGAAGCAAATATCAGAGAGGAAATATGGAGGGTTAGAAAAGATGATCAACCCATGCAAATAACTATACCTTCTGAACTCTCCTGGTCAATGCCACAAGTCTGCTTTTCAATCGACGAACTCGTTCCAAGTTCAGTGTGCTGATCTTTGATGTGAGTTCATCCAATAATGGATATGCCTCAATCTCTAATTCTGCTGCCTGATCAATTCAAGATTATGAATATAAATTCAATTGTCAGATATATTTCAAAAATATATTGAGTGAAACATATTTAAATAGGAATAAATATCAGGATTCCAACTGGAGCATCGTACACATGGTTAACCCATTATCTCAACTTCACATTCTAAATTTCAACTGCCTATTTCCATAGTACTGGGAGGAGCACAACAGAATATGGTCTCCTCCTTCAGTCTCTCAAAGCAACCACTCTTCCATGTTGATTCCATCATGTCTCGTATGAAGATGGTCTTTCTTTCAGCTCTTAACTGAGTCGTTAGCCGTGTATTGTGCTGACAAGGGAATAGGCACCTTTTCATAGGGCAGAGACGAGCTATTGGCAGACAAAAGAAACAATATAAACTGTGATAATCAAGCAGAGGGACAGAACCAAAGAGGAGGACAGGTGAAATAGGTGATTGAAACCGCTAAGCTGGAGCATGCAGGGGCAGAGAAATTTCCAGCAGCCCCTTCCCTGGTACTTGATTACTCCAGTGTTTCAGGTACTATGGATTCTCTGTTTAAGAAATAACTCCAATTGGAAGGTTTTCTTTTTTTAAGAAATACCAATATGTTTTGGAGCTGGGACAAAGTTGTAGACGAAAATGCTCTCCTTTGAAGTTCAAAATTGCTTCCGTTCAACAGATCATATCGTAAATGACCAAAACATGCATACTAGAGTAAGGTTGTAATATGCAAAAATATTAGCATGTGCACATAAAGATTTTATGTCAAAGCATAGCAGGGACAACACTATCATCTTTATTAGTTTACTCAAGATCACGATGACAAGATCCGTCGCCAAATATGGAGTTCCAGTCATGTTGAGGTACTGTCCTGCCAAGACGCATCTGGTGGGGGATGTTCTCATAAAAGGCACCTAGAAAGATGAAAAAGGTAGAACAACTTATAAACTGTGAAGTGGGACAAACCAGGTATAATTATAACCCCCAAGCTGAAGGGGGCTTGGGAAGAGACACATGGCTGTCATTGTTCCGCAGGAATGATGATTACTGGGTTCTTTGCTAGACACAAAATCCCAACTGCTCTGAAATACTGTCCCAGTGACACATTATGAACACGCGCTTCAAAAGGTGACAAGGGAAAAATAGCTTATGAACTATGGTTTTTCCTTATGAACAGGTGCTTCAAAAGGTGACAAAAGCAAAATAGCTTATGAACTATTCTAAAAGCCTCACCTCTTCCAATGTGGGACAAATCAAGTATCATCAAGATGTACTGCAAATCCTTTCATTATGAGTTGAGACCATGCAGTTCCGCATTTCAGCCATCTTTAGGAAATCCAAGAAGAAGATTCCGGTCAGTTGAAATGGTACACTCCTAGTTTCTTAATAGTATCAACAATTGACCACATCTAACGAGAACCTGGTGCCACAACACTTTAGATATCGGTCAAGGAAATGATGTAAAGGCATTAAAATGATGCCAATAATCTGATAGGAAAGGCTTAGACAGATGGAATCTAAGGATTTTGAATGAACATGTAGACTGTTGGCTGATGTGCCAATGCTAACAAGAGAAGGTTGAGAACAAAGAAGAAAATCTAGTAATCTCTATAAATCCTTTAGGTATCACACCTAAGGTGGGCTTGCCTTGCACAATCACAAGAAAGTTTCAAGAAAGCATATATAAAATTTGGAAAACGTTGCTTGTCGTCAAAATTTACAATTAAATGCCTACTCATAGCCTCAAGATGTCCCCTATTCCAACTTGGAATCATACTTTAATGAAGAAACTTGAAACTAATCATATTAACACCCAACTCCTAGCTGACCTGAAAACGTAGAAACTTGGAATAAGCTCTTTCACCTTATTTCAGATACATTCTGCAGTTAAAGAATTCCTAAAATACCCTGCAACTAAAATTAATAAAATAAAACTACATCAAAACCTAAAAATGTGCCAAAATTATCTTCGCAGTTCTCAGGGAATTGTATTGTCTAGAAACAATCCATAATATTTTCTTTCCTTTGATCCTTTTATCACACGAATCAGAATCTTACTGCATATGTTGGACATTCTCATTTTTGGAAGGTTTGCTGAAGGATAATTCAGTACCTTCTATCTTATATCATCGGGAATATATATGCTGCTAAGGTCATCTTAATACAGGCTTACTTCACAGACAAAAAGAAAAGATGAAAAGATAACTACCTTCTAGGAAAATATTCAGGCAGTCATGTTCACAGGCCCTTTCATTATTTATGACATACTATGTTCAAACAATTGATCAAGGCAGGGGAAGCCTATAGGACACAATACCTGAGAATCCAGAAAAGTACAGGCAGCTTCTAAAGCAACTTCGAGAGCTCTGAACTCAAAGGGCAAGTAATCAGGAGACGTATTTCCAAACATATTGTCAAAATTTCTACTTCCTCTCCTGCTTAGTTCTGGACCTTCAGACTGCCAAACCTCACTTGATCCAGCAGCTTGCAATCGTCTCTGCAGCTCCACCACATATTGCAGTACATAGCTGTCTAGGGAATTTAAGAGCAAAACCTCATCTGCAGTGATGATACACCGAATCTGCTCAAGATTTACAACAATTGCCTTCTCTCTACCAAGAATAGTCGAGGGATAAACAAATAATGGGTCTAATAATCTAAGATCATGTGCAGGAAGATCACATCGACGCATAATGGTCGACTTGTCAACCTCAATCACTTGGGATTTCCCAGTTGCGTCAACACGTATCCATGACCGAACACCTTGCCCACGCTTTTTCAGTCCTGAAACATCCACTCCCTGAAATGGTAGCAGGCCAGAGGCAGACGGCCTATACGATGAATCTCGAACATTTATAGCTGATGCCGGTTTTGGTGGGAGGAGACGTTCTTTGAGGTCTGCCATTACCAAAGAGGTTCCTCCACTGCAGAAAATGAAACACATCAGAGTAAAACAAAGGCAGTTTTTTCCTTTTTTTGGCCTCTATAAGTCTTGCAAAATAAAATCACAGCGAATCATTAGACATCTATCACTAAAATTCACTTAATGAGGTCAGCTAATTCCTTGACATAGTAATTACCCTTGACCCAAACTAGATAGTTATATTCTAACACCAAGGACTCCCAAAAGTTCTAATTATCCCAAATTCAAAAGCTCGTTAATTTTTCGAGCACTATTTAGACTAAGTAGCTTCATTTCTATAATTTGATTTATCCAAAAAAGAGTGCCGATTTCACTTTCTTATCATGTCGTCAAAGATGTCAAAGAGTTCTCGTCAACTTTCTTTTATTACAGCCAATACTGTCGCCAAATATAATCTCTCCAAGCCCAAAACTGAATCAACTTTACACCCAAAAACCAAATTTTGGAGGTGCCAAAACAAAATTGATGCAAGAAAAATCATTTAATGTAAAGCTACCAACGAAAGCATGACTAAAAACATGATTGAATGATCCATGAAAAGGAAAATACGCAATAAATAACGGCCTACACACACAATACTTCCAGAAATTACCTCGGTGGAAACAAAGCTAGGGTTTCTCCACCTCAATACATGAATTTATTCACTCAAATGAAAACCAAACACATTTCATCTAAGAAACACATGGACACGAACACACGCACATGCATACGCATACGCGCACTCACATAGTGGAATATTCAGGAATTACCTCAACCGTCGAGGATGACGGCGGCAAGTGGGGATGACAGGCTTTATTTGGATGTGAATTGAGCATGAGAATGAATTTTTGAGAAGTGGGTTAGGAATATATTTATTGTTGAACGGTCGATAAATGAGTTGAAAAAAAAATAATTTATTTGTGATATGGAAATAATATGTTATATTAATAATTTTTTATTAAATTTTTAGAATAAAATAAATATTAAAATTATTTATATATATAAAATGTATGAGTAATAGTATGTATATATATTTGTAATAATAAAAAAATATGTGGTGTAGTGTGGAATCGGAAATAATAAGAATTTTTTTAAAATAAATTTTGTATTTTAAAAATAAAAATTGAAGAATATGTAATATTTATTTATTTAAATTTTAAAAATTAAAAAATAAATTGAAAATTTATAAACAAACAAAGCTCAGCGTCTACTGGGGAAGGAAGTGACCTCAGCACAAATCAGCAAAATCAAGCGATGATTCGTTCCTGATTAATAGGGAGGGGCATCAGAGTAGTGTTGTGATCGCAGGAACTGTAAGGACTGGAGAGGGAAGCAGAGGAATTTTTGCTGTGAGCCTGCGACTTTGGGGGATGGATCCAATTATCCAAACTCCCAGTTCCATGCCCGAATTGTTTTATTGACCCGGGAAATCATTAAATCGGTGGGCCAATTTTCGGATAATTTTTCTCTGATTCTCCTTTTGATTTTTAGCCTTTGAAAAAAAAAATACTTTTTTTGTCTTATAAAATTTCTCAACTTTCAATTTTGCTTTATATGTTACACTATTTTACATTTAATTTTATAAATTAATAAAAATGTGCACATTTAGTCTGAAAATTGCTGAAATTTAAAAAATTGGCCGGAAATCTGACATGGCGTGACAAAATTGTTGAATTTGGGAATTTTGCTGAGTTTACACCTTGTTGGAGGAGAATTTTTTGCCATATTGGCATATTTGCCATATATATAAAGAAATAAATCTATCAAAAAAA
>JACGDI010005752.1:91392-106317 GCA_014898725.1 Jacaranda copaia
ATTTTGGAAGAATGAATATTGAAAGTGGAATTGACGAATGTGAAAGTTGTGTTGGCGAATATAATAGATTATTTGTTATATTTTGGGAAATAGTTAAAAATTAATTTTGGGATGTTCTAGTATGTTTGTTTATATTTTGGGGAAAATATTTTTTACTCTAACAATAAAATCAATACTTTTTTGTTAAATTTTTGGAGTAAAAATGGAATCAAGTGATTATATGTATGTGCATATATTCATGTCAGCAAAAATCTCTTCCAACAAGGTGCCACATCAGCTGGAAATTTGCCTACTTAGCAAAATTCCCAAATATATTTTTTTCGTCCTTTTTTTTAATTTTTGATATATATATATATTTATTTATTTATTTATTTATAAACATGCCAACATGGCCAAAAAGACCCCATTTAGGTGCCACGTCATGTGGAAATTTGACAACTTAGCAAAATCTCCAAATTCAACAAACTCCAACTGCCAAGTTAGCAATTCCAGCCAAATTTTCAAATTCCAACAACTTTTAGACCAAATGTGCAAATTTTTATTAATTTATAGGACTAAACGTGAAATGAAGTAATTTATAGGACAAAATTGAAAATTGGAAAATTTTATAAAACAAAATAAGTATTTTTCCCTATAACCTTTTTTGGGTAAACCCCAAAAATTATGTTCTGGAGTTAATTTGAACTGAATTTGGTAAATATCAAGAAATTAAAAAAAAACAAATATTTTGTCTTTCATTTAATAAAGAAAATAAATATATTAAAAAAATGCTATTTGGTATTTAATTTATTTGTCAAATTTCAAGATTCAAGTTAAATTATGCATTTAGTATTCTTTCCTTTTCATATTAATACACTTTGAAAAATAAAAAATAAAATAGAATGCCAGTGAAATTTACTTTGCATACCTACTTTGTCTTTCTTCTCAATGTTATTTATATGACTAGGGATGGCAATTGAGTAGATTTGGCTTAATTCACATTATGTTCCGCTAGACTTTATCTCACCCTACTCCAAAAAGACCAGTCTCATCTCGTCCTACTGGTTGGCCCAGAAAGAATTAGAAAAATCAGAATCAATCAATGAAAGTATCAAATCATAACCACTTGACAGCAATTAAAATTCAAAACAAAAATGAAAATTTCATGCAAATAAAATATGATCCTAGAAGCAAAATAAAAATAAAAAATTCATGCAAATAAAATAAGATTCTGAAAGCAAAATAAGATAAAAGAGTAGAGTATCAACCAACACAACATTAAAATTATTCTTAATCTAAAAAATATGAAATAAATTATATATAATATATTTATTATTATTATATGTGTAAATTTATATGGGGCATGATTGGGGCCGGATTTGGAACGAATTAGGTAAATCTCATACCCCACCCAAAATACTTTGAGTTATAAAAATCATGCCCCGTACCCCCTCAAACACGTATCGAGGGTTCAAATTTTGACCCACTCTATTGCCATTCCTATATAAAACTTCAATTTCCTTCACCAAGCCATACATTCAGATATATATAATTATAGCTGATGATAATCATATGCTTTGTCAAGTATAAAGGTTCAACTACTTTGACTTATTATTCGTTAGTATGCATTTAATATGGAATTTTATTACAAAAGAGATGTCTAAAAGGGTGAGACATGAGAATAGCTAATGCCTAATAGATTATTTTGAAGGTCTTCTACTTCTTAAGAATGAGATAAGACAAGATATTATCAATAATCATATTAAATAATAAATTTTATTATTTTGATTTCCTATATCAAATTATCCATTCAAACAAACACGATGATGGTCGTGCATCAATTATTCCACGTTAATATGGATGACAAATTAAATTATAGATACGATATGGATCATAACATCATAACGATGTTTAAATTGTGTGAAGATATTAAAATTTGCATTCATTTATTCCTCAACGTGGATGACAGGCATGTTTTAACTCTAATCAATGAGCATTAAGTATTCCAATTGTACTAGTTGCAAACGATGTAAAAATCATTTCAATCCACTGACTATTTATTTCATATTTTATTTCGCTTGATAGAAATATTCAATTAGTGTTTCGTATTTTATTCTTCTTTATAGAAGAATCAATTTATTTTTATCTTTTATTCTACTTTTCACATAAACTCAATCCAATTAATATTTCATCTCTTATCTCTTATTTCACCTAATGAGAGAATTCAATTTCACTTTACGACGGGATGCAATCTAATTGATGTTTCATTTCTATTGTATAAAAAAAGTTCAATTATCATTTCATCTTCCATTCCGCTCCACTCCACACCACATCACATGTATTAACAAAATATAAAAAATTTAATATAAAATACCAATTTAACGGTGTAAAAAAGAAGTGCAGCGACGACAATCAATGCTCAAAACTTGCCACGCATGGACAAAAATCAAAATATTTAGGGAAATATGTAATTTTTTTTATTGATACTATTTACAAGATACATTTGCCAATTGCCAAAGGCTTCCATAGAATGTACAGCCAAAGAAAGAAACATCTTGATCCTTCCATACGGCAACCTCAACAATCCTCACAACTTCAAGAATACTGTGAAGATGTGGGCTTCCCAAACCAAACATCGTATGAACACTTCAACATAGTCATTTGCAGATCAGATGTAAGGATTGATGTGGGACGAGTAATCCCGAATTCCAGCTCCTTCCCATCCCATCCATTCTTCCCACAGGTCCCAATCTTGGTCGTTCATCCCCCTCATCGGTTCATCTGCATCATAATCCTCGTACATCTCCATCTGTGGGGTGCTTTCCCCTCGCAAATTACTCATCACAATCTGCATTATACCATCAGAAACATAATTCAGACACAACAAACCAAGTTATGAAACATAATTCAGACACAACAAACCAAGTTATGCAAGAAAACCTTGATATTACTTGAACCAAAACTAGTTTAAATGCAAGACTATTGTCTCAAGAAGTAGCTCCAAGCATCGTCAACAATAGCTCATGCCACTGTTTTAGACCTTTAATCTTGTCCATACAATTATGCTTTAGAGGTTGTGCTTATCTTCAACAATAAGTCATTCTTGTGTTCAATTCTTTCAATATCGATGTTTCTAATGATAAGGAAGTCTCTTGCCCATAGGATGATTCATTTGGTAGTTTTGTCTATGGCTTCTTCAGTAATATTCTAGCTTAATCTTGTAACTCTAAGATTACAAAAAATGTATGACCCCAGCATTCCAGAAAATTGAGCTTCGTCTTGTCTTAGGTTGTGTCTGAACGAAAGGATTCAGTTTGAGAAAGCTAACGGTTTCAAATGACTCCAATATTAAACAGAGTTCGGAATATATAGTAACTCAAAAATTATGCCACATAACCTCAATAAAATTCTTCACTTCCAAATCCTTCAATAGTTCAACACAACTTCAGAAAATGAAAGTCCCAAGTCGGCGTCGTGTTTTTCTTTGTACCCCATTATTTTTTCTTCTTCTTGGAGGGAGTGGGGTGGGGTGGGTGACCGAAAATGACTCATCAGCAACTTGTATCTCAACTTTAATCAAAAAAGAGATGACAAAGCAATTGGAATCATTATAATTTTTATATGTAAGTAGTAACCAAAAACAACAAGCAAACCACAAAAATTGCCCTCCTTTGCATCTAAACCTACACATCACATCAAGAGGAAATAAGCCCACAAGACTATAGTTAAGAATCCACCAAAGTCATCTCATGCCATTAAGAACTGATAAATGCTTCAAGTGAGCTAAATTACTACTTTTAATACTATCAGTATTATGACAAGAAACAGGGGTTAAGTTAATAATAATTATTATCAGTATGAAAGTTAGCTCAAACCTAATATAAAAGGACAAATGAACTGGAAATGAAGCTACTTACATCATATGCTTCATTAATTTGGTGAAATTGGATCCCACAATTGCTTCCTCTGCAGACATCAGGATGATACTGCAATCAAATTAAAATCAACATATTAGTAAACAATATAATTATTTTTACTTTTTGCATGCAATTAGGGAAAATGCCAGAAATATGTGAAATTCAATAAGCCATAAAAATAAACGAGTCAACAGAAATAACTAGGATACCAATGTGGACTGGGGATAAATATCAGTTGCAGCACTACATACAACCAAGAAGAGGGAAACTAAAAATCAAATTAAATGAATTCTAAGATTAAGATAACAGAAAGGATTTCAGTTCACAAAGGACAAATTATCCATACATCAGAAAATACTGGAAAAAAATAAATTAATATTCCTTGATTTCTGGAAAGAATACATTTGTACCCAGACACACGCAAGCTCTAAGAAAGTACCTGAAGAGCAAGCTGCCTGAATGCCTTCTTAACCTCAGATTCAGAGGCACCAGGGTGAATCCTAAGAGTCTTATATGGATCACCCACAGCAGCAGAAGAGACACATGAAACCCTGAATCCCTTCTTCTTATTGTTCTTCCCAAAATCTTTTCTTGATAAATTATCCTTCAATTGAGCCAAAGAACCTGATGCAGAGCCACAACCCACAGCAGCAGCAGCCATCGTTTTTTGTTTTTTTTCACAAAAAGGCAAAATCTTTACCTCAACCCAAGAAAATAAAAATGCAAGATTTTCAAGTGGCTGAAACCCCACAATGCAAGAACCTCAAGGAACTCTAAATCCTAACATAAATCTAGGGCCAATGTGAAAATCCAAGAAAAATACCAGAGCAGCTATCAAAAGGGTCTGAAAGCAGATTTGTATGGGAAGAAAAAGATGCTGGTACAAGGCAATTTATAATACTATATGGCCTCTAACAATCGATCAATAGATTATTATGGAATGCAATAATGGAACGGAAGAAAGAAGATCATTAAGTATTCAATAGATGTCTTCTTTGTGCATAAATATATAGACTGTTGGGGTGGGGGTAGGGTGACGTGTGTGCTTTACCCTTTTTTAACGTTTTTGTGGCGTGGAGGGGATAACGGGGTCAGGTGTTGACGATCTTATCCGTCCCTTGGCCTTCGGCTTTGGTCCTACTCAGATTATCATAAACGCCACTTTTCTATTCGGGAATCTGCTTGGCCTTTTGTACTTTTCCATAATGTGCTTTTGGCCTCTGCATTATCCGTCTTTCACGCATACGGCACATTTGTAGTTCACAAGTTTTCATAACTTGGCTTTTGTAGTGCTTGTTTTGGATAACTTACACCGAGACTTCTGTAATCTGGCACGTATTTTGACAATTATAGGAAAATAAAATTTTGAGATTTTTTTTTGTAAGCTAACTTGTATTGTTATGTAATTGCTAAAAAAAGTGATAATTCTTTTGAGAGCTGTTGATGCAAGTATTGAATTGAGTATTATAATTATGAATGATTTGAATTAAATTATATTTTTTTGTTATATCATTCTAATCTAATTATTCAACTTATTCGAATAGAATACTTGTCACTTTTTTAGCATTTAGTCATTGTTAATAAAATTGCGGACATGATTATATAAATTCAATATGATTTTTTTTAAAGTTCTACCTAACTTGATAAGATAAAATACAATAATAACAAAATTAGGATAAAGAAACTCCATCAAACACTTATCCTTGATGAGTGTTTTCAATTAGTATCCAACTTGATTTGGACAACTTATATTGAGACTTCTGTAACAGGGCACATATTATTACACTAATAGAAAAATAAAATTTTGTGATGTTTTTCTTGTAAGCGAATTCACAACATTATGCAATTGCCAAAAAACAAAAAAAAAAGGTGATGATTTTTTCAATTGATGTTGTTGAGGCACACATTGAATTGGGTATAACAATTTTGAAAGGTTCAAAATAAATTATAATTTTTGTTATATCATACTAACCCAAGTATTCAACTTATTTGAATATGAATACTAGATACTTTTTTAGCACTTAATAATTGGCAATAAAGTTGCTAACATAATTTTATGAACTCAATCTAACTTTTTTTTTTTAGTTTTGCCAATTTGATAAGATAAAATAAAATAATAATAAAGTTAAGATAAAGAAACTCCATCAAAATATTTATCTTTGGTGAGTGTTATCTATTCAAAAATTACAAAATCAAATTTAAATTTATACGATAAATTAAAAATATTAATTTTTGCTTGAGTTATATTATGCAAAATTAACTCATGCATTAAACTGTCATGGAATTGTCTCTTTAAAGTTTAATTTTTAAAAATAAAACCTTCCACGAGCACTACTATCTTCAAAAGCTCCACATGCGAATGTAGGAGAGTTCTTTACCAACACTTGGGGTCAATAGTACAAATAGCAAGAGTTCATGGGAGAAAAAATTCATTTGGAGAAAAATGAAGACAGGAGGTGATGTGGCGTCAAGTCATGCCACGTGCTTTAATACGATCCAGTAAAACCGTATGAGTAGCAGGAGGAAGTCCCATCACATGCCCTCTTTTTACCTGTACTCTCCGTTAACCTCGTTTTTTATGCATATTAATTGATTGTATTATTAATATTAAATTATATTAATAAATAATAAAATATTTAATTTTTTATAATATATTAAAATTAAAATAATTTTAACAATAATTACATCAATAATATATAATATTTATTATTCATTAATATAAATTCATATTTAGCAAATAATTTCTATATCAAAAATTTCAAATTATTAAATATATCTACCTACACATTTCATAAATTTTGTTTTTATATATTTACTATATCATTTGTGCCTTTGAATGTTAAATCAATTGATGCATTCACTTTTGAAATTAAATTAAAAATTAAGGGTATAATTGATAAAATAAATTTTAGTGTAATATAGTATAATTGTCATTTTGAGTGTGTAGAGGGCCTTATATATATAGTATAGATATAGATTTCAATGAAGGGAAAGGTTCTATGAATTAAAAAATATAAATTAATAAGATTAAAATACTATACTCTTTTAGATATTAAATTTTAAGGATGAGGCTATTGAAAAATATCATTTTTCTATTTTAAAATTAAATGGACAATAATTATTGATTAGCTAAATGTTATGTTCCCAACATGCAAATATGAGGTCCGAAGTTGAATCCACACAAATTCTTAATATACGTATACATAAATAAAAAAAAATTAAAATGACAATAATTTGAGTTCTAGGCCTCTCCAAGGTATTAGCAATAATATTTTTCTTAAGAAAAAAGAAATGATTGGCGGTGCCATTTTACTAATTTATAATTTTTCTTTGTTTAGGGAATTGATACAATCTTCTTTTCATTAGGAATTCTTGGATTGGATGAATAAAAAATTAACATAAATGTTTAATTTCAAAAGTTTCGAGTGCCTGCCTTATTTTAGCTTTAACCTAAAGGATTTTACTATAATTTTCCTTATTCATTCCACTTTTTTCTTTTACGCACATTGTACAATTGCAGTTTAAAAGTTTTGGTAACTAGGGTATTAGGATAACTTGTATTGAGACTTTTGTAACATGGCACGTATTATGACACTTCAAGGAAATAGAAGTTGGTGATTTTTTTTTAAGCTAGGTTAATTTATATTGCTATTTAATTGGATTAATTGTAATTTACCCCTCTATATTTTAAAAAATAATTAATTTACCTTCCCATAAAAAATAAATGTTCAAAATATCTCTATGTGTTTTAAAAAATCATGCTCACCGTCTCTTCCTTCCCATTTGCTATCTATTTAACATAATTTTAATATAAAAAAACTAGTTTACTCCTAATCATTTAATATATTTTCAATTCAATTTAAATAGCCATTTATTATCATTATTTTTCTGCTCTTTCATTCGTTTCTTTTCTTTTTGTTTTTCATTTATCTCTTCTTCCATTATTTCATATATATTTTTTCTTTCTAATTATTTATTTTAAATTAAATATTATATATTTATTAAAATATATATATAATATATTTATATACATATATATTTTTGTTGATAGAATATTTATATATTTATTATCATATATATGCTAATATACATATTAATATATACAATATAATATATATAATATATAAGATAATATATACATTATATATGTTAATATATTATATTGTATATATTTTATATTTTTTAAAAATTATAATATAATTTGATCTAAACCGTTGATTTTTTAAAAAAAGATCCAATAGTGAATGAATAAGGACATAATTGTCTATTTATATATAAAAATTTAAGCTCAGATGTACACACGAGCATGTCTTACACCCGCGCTCTTAGGAGAGTTCATTGCATGATTTTTAAAAAATATAAAAATATTTTCTGTGTATTTTTTTTTTCATAGAGAGATAATTTACTAATTTTTCTTAATACAGGGGGTGTTTGCACTTTATCTCTATTTAATTATCAAAAGAATCGAGCTTTGTGGTTGCATCATTGTTGGGAGTCCATTTTTTATTGTATATCATGAGTTTGGATAATTCAGATAGGATGTTATATATTAGTTAATGTATTTTGTTACTCAACGTTGATTCAATGAAGCTTGTAGTCCAACATGACGGATATTCAATATCTTGGAAATTGATTTTTCGAATATATATATTCTTTTTCTTTTTGTTTGCATTTGGCATTGTTTAAAAAAGGTTGCTAACAATTTTTTTAAAAAGAAAATGAGAATTTAATTGGATCTGGAAATTCTTCGCTAAGTATCCAATTTGAACTTTTTAAGTTGGATTCAAATACTTGAATCAATTTATTTTTATTTTTAATTTTATTTAACCAAATCAAATTGGGTCAATATGCAAGAACACCACTTGTAGGGATGGCAATGGGGTGGGTTAAGCTTGTCCCATATCCCGCCCCACAAGATCATACCCTACTCCATATACCGCCCCACCCCATCCAACATGGTTGATAGGTTTAACTGGCAATTCAAAAAGAATTAGAAAAATTAGAATCAATTAATGAAAACATTAAATCAGAATTACTTTACAGTAATTAAAGTTTAAATTTCAAATAAAAAACTGAAAAATTCATGTAAACAAAATAAGATTCTAGAAGTAAAATAAAAAAAATATAAAATAAATTAAAAAAAATTTGGAGCCCTAAACTATTTAGATATTATTTTTAATTAGAAAAGTACAAAATAAATTATATATTATATGGGGGAGGACGGCTTAGATAAACTCTATATGTTGCTCCAAATAATTCACATTATAAAAATCGTACCTCATATCCTACTTCGTACCCGTTAGGCCACCCCAAATTCATTTCATTCGAGATATGTTGAGTTTTGACCCACATTACTACCATTCCTACCCACTCGACCACCCATCCTAATAATTGTTTTCTTGAAGCTCTCAAAATCAAATTTAGCCTTCTACTACAAATTTGTAAATATTAGATTTCGTAGAACCAACACCATATACAATGAATTTTTGTAGAATAGTCTCTTCTAACTTTAATTCTTAAAAAGGTGTGCTAAATCCATTTTAAAGCTCTATTTCAAACTAATGAATATTTTAAACTTCAAAATAAAAAATTTTCATTATTTTTTTATTTATAAATTCACAGGGAAGCACTAAATTTTTTTTAGGATTTAAATTTGAAAGCTCATACATATATAACTATGGTTACGTTAACCACTCAACTAACAAAAAAATAAAAAAAATGAAAGGAAAGGAAAGGAAAAACTTTCATGAGCACTATTGTTATCATATTTATCTATTTATATTATTATATATAGTAATACGGTGTGCGACTCATAATTATGTAATTTTGATTTTAATTGTATAATTTTGGTCAAATGGAAAATTCTCATAATTTTGAATATTTTAATTCAATTAAAAAAATTTGTTTGTTGTTGATTATTATCTCTAACTGATATAATTATATCATATCTCTATTTTTTTTCAATTTGAAATTCAAAATATATTTATCTATCTATCTAAACTACAATATATATCAAAACTAGCATATAACCGGTGCAATGCACCAAAAATAATTTTAAGATTGAATTACACATACTTATACATATGTAATTACATACTTATACATCTACCTCCCTTGAGGTTTAGCGTAATCACAAAAATATTCAATTAATTTGAAAATTATGAATTACCCCCTGAACTTTCAAACTGAAATACAATGTTGACGGAAAGTGTATAATGACCAAAATGTCCTTTCATTAAAAAAAGAAAAAATAAAAAAACTAATAAAAATATAAAAAGATAGAAATACTCTTGAACTTATCTGTAATATTTTTGAATTTATGAGGGTGTATTTGATATAATTTTATCATCTTCAATTTTCGTCGAACTATCGCTGCTGCCCGCCAGACCGTTGCATGCGTTTCCACTGGAATTGGGCTCTGCCGCCACCAGAAGGTCCACCTTGTTGCCCTTTATCAAACTCTCAAATCAATTTCAACTTTCCCCTCACTTTGTCAGCCAATTTCAAGCAAAACTGCCCGACGCCGTTGTAGGCCTTCACCTTTGATTCTTCTTCTTCATTGGTTAAATCACAAAATTGAAATCATTGTTACACTTTTCTTATTGAGCCCATCACAACCCACTCCTTGTTTAAGAGTTTTCATTGCCGAACTAAGCAACCCATCACCACCACCATGAGGCTCCATTCGAAGCTTAGTTTCCCATGATTTGCCAGTTGTTTCTAGGCAAATTAGGTATTGATGTATTCCTTGTGATGAGGGAAAGATAATGTTTAGCTTGGTTGCTAGTTTTTCCAGTGTCAAATAGGTGCCAGTTCGAGAGGATGGTGACAATAAGCATGAAAGAATTTGATACAATGGGAAGGCTCTTGTGTATATATTTTTTAACTTTTTGAAATTGTAATTTCCACCCCAAATTTCTCTCTCGAATTTTAATTGAATCCTTCAGCTCTCTAAGTGCCTCACATTGACCCCAAAATTCTTTTTCCCAATTTCAATTAAATTCTCAAACTAGTTAGTACACTATATTGACCTGATTAACCAAAATTAACTCAAAATTGGCCCCCAAAACTTTCAAAATTCTTATAGTCAAGTCCTTTCGTATTCATGTTTTGAGTCCCAAAATTTTTGTCAAATAAATATTTTAATTTTTAAATCCTACTTTCTAAAATGCCAAATTTAGGGGTGTTACATGTCGTTATTATTTTTAAATTTTATAAATTATTAAAAATATATTATCATAATAGATTTAATTTATTTTAGTTTTTTACTTATTTTACTTTTTAGTTAAATTGAATTGAATTTAATTAAAATATACCCTAAATATTACTATTTTAATATTATTAGATTATTTTAATAATATAAGTTTATATTCAACACAATCTAATTTGTTATATTTTAATGATATAAATTTAATTAAATTATTTTAGATATGCTTATTATTTTTAATATTATTGAATATATCATTTCAATTATTAAAATTATATGTTCCAAGATGATAGATTTGATTTATAATTTTAATTTTTCTCACTTACTAAATTCAGTTGAATATAATTAAATTATCCTAAATACATTTGCTATTCTGAATTCACCTTGGATTCTTCTTTATTTTGTTACATTTAAAATCTCAAAAAAAATAAATAAATACACCCTTAACAAATTAAAAAATTTTACAATACTATCACTAAGGGTATTTTTGTCCCCTTAAAAAAGTCAAATTGAGTAAAAAATGCCATCAGTTAGTCTAAGGGTATTTTTGGAATTTTACCCAAATTTTTTAATGGCTATACAGTAAAACCTTAACGGCAACTAATGGTTGGGCTAAAATGTTGGATGGCGATTAAGTTCAGCAGGGTATTTGTAATTTTCAAAATAATAATTTTTTTTTTGTAATTACGTCAAACCTCAGGGGAGGTAGATGCAATTGACCCAAAATTTTATATATTACTTCATCAACATATGTTCTTAATTTTTTTTGATCTATTTAAAAAAATTATGAGATGGTTATATCAATAGGAAATACACCCATTAAATTTATAAGTTTATAACATTGGACATTATTTAATCCATTAATATATATTAAATTTTAATTTTTAATTTTTTTATATTTTAATTGCTGGAAAGGTTAACAACTTTTTTGTTATTCACTTTTTTTTGCTATTTGCGAAAAATAATATGAAGATCCAATTATATTTATATAAAAAATGTGAGAATGAGCACGTTAATTTATTTTTTCCACATTTATTTTGCATTCTAATTTCATTCTCATATTCTATCGCTAATTCTTATTTTAGAATTAATTTTGAGTTTATAATTTACTACAATTTTAACTTAGTATTAGTAATGTCAAATTTTTTTTTTCACTTATTTGATAACTAAGTTATGATTCAAATCAAAAGGTTTTTATTAACTTATATTCTAATATTGATTTTAACTTTATAATTAGTTTATATATTTATTTTTATTTTTCTAATTTCTTTTATCTATATTATCATAATTTTGTCTTGACTTAGTTAATTTTTAATAAAAAAATTAAAATCAAATAAGATTCTTTTAAGTTCTTTGCAGCTTATTATCTAATTTTTTATATTTTAAATTTTAACTTAATATATACTCATCATTTTTTAGTTTAAAATAATCTTAAAGTATTATAATTTCAAGTTTTTCTAACAACTTTTAAGCCATCAACCTTGTGGTCTATATCCTTCTCATATATTTTTATTTTTTAATACAACTATATTATTTTTTTGTTGTATAATATTTTCTCCTTTCTAATAAGGTATACAATCATATTCATAGACACTTTTTGAGCTTTTTTATACCTTCTCACTAAATAATCTTAAAATTGATTTTTCATGACTTCATGTATATGGGATGTCTTTATATATTTCAAACTTTTAAATACTAAATTTAAAAGCTTTAAATTTAATTTTACCTGATCATTTTTCGGGTAATATTTGATTTTAGTTATTATTTATCTTTTTTTTACAATATTTTTATTTTTATATTGTTATTTTTAGTTATATCTATAATTCAATAAT
Organism: Jacaranda copaia; assembly: GCA_014898725.1. Lineage (NCBI taxonomy): Eukaryota > Viridiplantae > Streptophyta > Magnoliopsida > Lamiales > Bignoniaceae > Jacaranda > Jacaranda copaia. The sequence continues at coordinate 104,328 of JACGDI010005752.1, forward strand.
TATATTAATATATTGTAGTTTTAATGAATTCGGACATAGCACGGGGATAATACTAGTACTATTATATATAGTACAACGGTGTGGACAATTATACAATTTTGATTCTAATTGTGCAATTTTGACCAAATGGCAAATTCTTAGAATTTTGAGTATTTTAAGTCAATTAAAAAAATTTATTAGTTGTTAATTATTATCTCTAACCGATATGATCTATGATTTTCTTTCATTCAAAATTCAAAATATATCTATACTATTATATATAGCGCAATAGTGTAGGACCCGTAATTGTGCAATTTTGATCAAATTTTAAATTCTTAGAATTTTGAGTTTTTTAATTAAATTAAAAAATCTTATTGGTTGTTAATTTGGTTTTTTTTAATTTTAGTATAATCAACTTATCTATTATAACTAAAACATGATTTTGTGTTTATCCAAAAATTGCATTATATATATTTTCTTCATATAATTCAAAATATCCGTAATCATAAGTTTTTATTTCAATGGATAAATTAATTTTTTTTGAGAACTTAAAATGATGAATTTATTCTTTTAATAAGATAATATTATCCTATTATTAAAATCAAATCAAGTAAATTAAAGTACAAAATGCATATAACGAGCCCATTTGGTTTTGAACTCCTAATCTCCCATATAATAGGGGAGACTTATGCTATTGGTCCCAAGTCACATAATGGATAAATTTAAAATTCAAAAGGTGTCCTATGAGCACCAAATTAAGTACTCCTACAAAAAAATTATTCCATAATTTTCATCACATTAAGCAAATCATATCTTATTTATCTCTACTACCCAAAAATGATTGCTTTTTTATCCTCTCCTTTTCTTCTTCTTCAAGAAAATTCTAACAAAATCTCTTTCATCCTAAACTCACTCAAGTGAACATTCAATACATCCTATCAGCATTCATATTTTTTTCATCTTTTTATTCATCCATTTCCAATATATGCATCAGAAACATAACATCGCGAATAAATGTATTTGTTGCTCAATTATCACTTAAATCTCTATGTTTGTGTGTGTGTGATGAATAAAAGTTTTGTTGATAGTAGAAGATATTATAGCAGAATTGTAAGTAGAAGCTCTACATTAACAATGATAAATCTAGAAGATTAGAAAATATTTTTCTTTTCAATTACTTGCAAGCCACATTGCTCCTTTTTTCCCTTTATTTTCACATTCAGTTTTGCCATTTGGGAGTTTTGAACCTTTATCAGAATATGTAAGGTATTTCTTTTAGTTGCAAGTTTGCTCTCTCTCTCTCTCTCTCTCTCTCTCTCTCTCTCTCTCTCTCTCTCTCTCTCTCTCTCTCTCTCTCTCTCTCGTCAATTATAGTAATTTGGTTTAGTTTGTAATTTATTGTAGTTTATTTTTGTTGGGTTAATTTTTTAATATTCTCTAAGTACATATGTATTTTTTTCCCTTTGTTTCAGATCATAAATATCATGATCGAAAGGTATCTTTCAATTCTAATTTTGGAAATTATTATTATTTTCACTTTCATTATTTTACTGTGTGTAACACCCCGAATTCTAAAATCATGAAATATTATAAAATATAAAATTGATAAATTTAGCTTGATTAATTTTGGGTTGATTTAATTATAGCTTACAATTAAATATTTATTATCGAGGGTTTGGATCGCAAATAAACAAAGGACTTGATTGTGCGAAACTATAAAGTTTAGGGGGTTAATATGGAGAAGTTAAAAGTTGGAGGACTTTGAAATAATTAAATTTGGACCTGGTTTCCAAAAAAATAGAAATATTAGGGGTCAATGTGCAAGACTTGAAAGTTAAAGGACTCAATTGAGGGCTTCGGACTAAATTGAAAGCCATGAAGAATGTTAGGGGTATAAATGAAGTCGGTTAAAGGTTTTGGGGTCAAATTTGAAGAAGCTAAAAATATCTTTATATATAGAATTGAGGACAAAAATATTCAAATTCTCAAAAATGGCCCAACCTTTACACCA
>JACGDI010005753.1:17430-33477 GCA_014898725.1 Jacaranda copaia
AAAAAAAAAAAAAATATGCATCCAGTCTGGAGGAGGATATCATTTGATGTCATCCAGACTGTTTGGTATTTTACATCCTATGGATATAAGAATTTTCCATGTCTGGTGTGATGAGGGGTTGTGATTTCTTATTGTTGTATGCATGTTCAAAGTGTTAGCAGCCAATAGATATATCAATAAATTTTTTGGACGAAAAAATAATGCATTAACGCCACCCGACCTATACAAGAATGTTAAAATTACACTACGATTTTTCCATATCTGCGTTTTTTAGTCATGTGTTTTACACTTCTACTCACGTACATCAAATTATATTGCATGTTGTCATAACATGTTTACAAAACAAAATCCTGCGACTTCCATAACCGTGTTAACCTCATTTTGATAAACACGGTTTTCAGATATTAGATATGTTGCATATAAACTTAGTAATAGAAGAATATAAGATGAGATAATAGAAGATCTGTCTTTTAAAAATTTGTTACCCCTTTCATTCTCCTTGACAAACAGTTACGTAAATTATTGGTTTTCTTTCGCTTTCTCTCCCTTGTGAGCACTTGATAGTAATATAAAGGAAAGAAATGTATTAGGTAGAGGTATAGTTACAACGGATGCATGGCAATGGATCTCTCAAGATGTATCTTTTTTTGGACAAAGAAAAACAAATTTAAAAAAACAAACAATTAATATAACAATTATTTCTGGGCATGATCATATGAATCATGTAATTTTAGAAAATTGGATTTGAGCCATACTGTCTCCCTAAAAGGCGAAATTAGGGGGGCAACATGTTGAATCGAGTTTGAAAAAAAAGACTTGGACTCCAACTTGAGTTTGAGATACGTATTTTTAACTTGAGTTTGAGCTTGATGAATTTGATTTTCGAGTTTGACTCAGAATTAATTTTAAATAAAAATCAAAATTCGATTGAATTCAACTCAAGCTAGATCAATGAGCTAGCTAAATTCATTTGCATCCTCGAGCAAAATTATCATTATAACTCCACCAAGAGTTTAATTGAATTAAAAGACTTTTACCAATAAGATAAATACGAAAACTGCAGTAAATTAAATTTGAACATGTATAATTTCCTCATGACGAGTAATGAAGAGCTAATACAAAATTGACCCCTTTGTAATAATCAAAATAGGCAAAACACCTCCTATAATTAAAAAAAGAGTTAATTACAAATTACTTCCTAAAATTTGGTCTAATTACAACAAGATCCTAAGGTTTCACAAAATTACAAATACCCCTTGAGGCTGACAATCAACTGTTAAGTCAAACTATTTTTGTACAATGACTATATTATTCTTGATTGAGTATATTAAAAAAAACAAAAAAAAAAAAGAAAATGCACAAAGACTAAAATGATCTCAACAATACGAAATAACAAAAACAACCATGAAGTTTTATGAAAATAATAAAAGTAACCTCATGTAATAAAATTGCAAAAATACACAAAGACTATTAATAAAAAATATAAATTATAAAATAATTGAAAATCATATATGTACATACGTATGCATAATACAATATCATAACAAAAACACCCATGAAGTTTTATGAAAATAACAAAAGTAACCATAGGTAATAAAATTGTAAAAATACACTAAAATTATTAATAAAAGATATAAATTATAAAATAATTCAATAATTATATATGTATATATGCATAGGGTTAATTACAAATACCCCCTAAGGTTTGGTCTAATTACAACAAGGTCCAAAGGTTTCATGAAAGTAAAATATATAATTTTTACCTATTAATTCTGAATTAATAAAGTATTTTAAATTTTTTATCTTGTTTTTAATTAGATATATTTGTTATTTAAATATTTTTTTTGTTTTAGATATGATTATTATTTTAATAATTCATTTGGTTAAATTATTTCATATATATTTATTATTTTAATATTATATAATATGTAATTCAATTAATAAATATATTTTCCATTTAATATAATTAAATCAATTAAATTATGTATATAAATTATTTTAGATATTTTTCACTATTTAATATTTTTCTAAATTTTAGATTTTTATTATTTTTTAATCGATTAATTATTAGTATGTTAGTGATATGAGATAGCCTAAAAAGCCCACTTAATATGCACGACCCAACATTAGTTTTGGACCTAGATGGGCTAGACCAATCGACGACAACCATATGGTCGAGCATGCTATTCTCAACTGCATATAACAAGAGGCTTCAAGCTATTCAGCCTATTCAACCATCTCTCTAGTCGACTGCCCCGCCTGTTCGACTGTAATCGACCAAGACGCTCATGCCAATGCTGACTCATACCCTTGCCGCATTTAATATTCTGACAAGCAGCACACCTTCGCATTAATGGCATGTGACAATCGATACAGTCTCTGCCACCAACCCTGTCTCCATCTTTGATGGGGAGGCGCCTACCCAAAGTACTATTCATTCTAAAAAATAGGAGATGATACTACTTAAAATAGTATCAGGATCTAGAATGATCATTAAACCCCCTGGCAAGGACTAGAGCCCTCTACACTTGATAGAGGCACCTTTGACATATTACACACCAGGAGAAAACTATAAATACCTTATAGCCAGCCACGCTCTAGGTAATGCCAAATACACTATAAGCTCTTAATATTCTGCTCGATTATCCTCTTTCAACCAAAACTAATGAGTTTCGGTGTACCTTTGCCAAAGACACCTTAGCTAGTTTAACGTGTATTGTTGTTGCATATCTCAGACCGCGAGGGATATAGCAACTGGATCATTCGACCTCCTTGGTCGAATTAGTTAAAACACCACCTTTTTTACTATAAACAACTTTAAACCTCATCATTTTGGTGCCGTCTGTGGGAACCCTTGAGATTGCAATGAAAAAATGGTGAACATACGTAGAGCCATGTTAGAAAGGGTGGAGAATATGAGGTCCACATCCCCACCTCCCCCATCGCCCCAACAAAGCGCACTCGCTCCAAGCCCCAGTGCCCCTCAGGAGTAAGTTGTGACATTAACTATGCTTCAGTCGATGTAATTGATAAGCGAGCAAATCTCTGCTCAAATTTTAGCCCAACTATCTGCTACACTAAATAGGCACACTATCGTGCTAGTTTCGGCTGGTAGTGCCACCCTGCAACCACCTCTACTAGAAAATAGGTCCCCAAGGACAGTCCTAGTTGCCAAGAGTCCAGGAGGCCACCAACCCGACGTGAAGCCAGTCCTAGATGCCCTCAGGAGGAAAGGAGGTGACCAGAGTTGAGGAAGAAGATTGCCGACTTTGCGGATCACGTTCGACCTAATCGAGCCCTGCAACGTGATAGGGTTGAACGTTCTAGGCATGACTATCGTGAGGATATGGAAGAATCTGTAGACCTCACGTCCTGGCCCATTCAAGCCCCGCAACGCGATAAGGCCAAGTGCGCCAGGCCATGTCTCGATTGAAATGCCACTCAGGCTGATCGGGGGGAATGGGAAGAAGTTTCCCACCAAGTCCAATAACTGAATAGGCGTCTCAACAAGATCTCTAGGAGAAATACTAACAGAGCGCCTAATCCAGATGGCCCTTAGAGGTCTCGTTAGGAAAGAGGCTCCCTATTCATCCAAGTGATTATTGACAAGTATATTGCTGTCGACGCCAAGGTCCCAACTAAATTGTCGAGATACGATGACTCAACGAATCCCAATGAGCATATGATACAGCTGCACAAACACAATGAATATATCCATACCAAGATACTAGTAACCACTTTCCAAGATATTGAGCTCGACTAGTTTGTGAAGCTCGAGCCCTCATTGACATACTCTTACGATCAGCTGTGCAATAAAGTTTTGCACTAATTCGACAGTAGGAGAAAGGCAAAACTCCTCCACACCCATCTCCATCCCGTTAAACAGAGCGAGGGAGAGCCCCTTCGTAACTTCTTTATGAGGTTCAATACAGAGGTCCTCAAGATAGATAACCCCAGGATCGAGTTCCTGATTGATGTACTGTTCTTGGGGCTCAGACATAAAGAATGCGCCAGTGCGTTGATGCATGAATGCCCCAGTCGATGGAGAAACTGCTCGACCTAGTCGAGAGATACATGACCTAGAAAAAGATGAACAAACTTAATTTCGGATCCTTTGAGGTCAACAAAAAGAAGAAAGAAAGAGACGACCAAAAGTACAGAGAAAGAGGTTGATAAATATTTCCACGACTACACACCCCTAAACATTCCGAGAAGAGAGGTCCTATATTCCATTCAATATGACAATCTCCTCAAAAAATCAAGAAAACTGACAGAGACTGAGGCAATGAAAAAATCCAAAAAATATTGCCACTTCCACAAACAGAAAGGGCATAATACTGATGAATGCTATCTCAAGAAATATGTAGCCATGGACACACAAGTCGAAGGGAGAAAAATTGATCAGACTCTCCATAGAAAAAGATCAGTTAGCCCTAGAAGAAAGGACAAAGGAAAGAAACCTGCTCACAAGGATCACCCGCCCATTCAAGGAGTGATCAACATGATCACGGGAGGTCCCACTGGGGGAGACTCAAAACCTGCCCGAAGGCAAATCCAGAGGAGGCTGGAGTAGACTAAAGTTTCATTCATCGAAATAACATTCCACCTATTGACGAGCGCAGAGCCTATCTCATTCACTAACAGTAACTTGGCCTATCTCAAGGGCAAGAATATCGACCATAAAGCAGATTATTCTATGGTAGTCTTTGTTGAAATTGCCAATTTTGAAGTGTGCAAGGTCCTAGTTGATAATGATAGCTCGGCCAACATTATTTTCCTTTCCACCTTGAAAATAACGAATATAGACCAGCTGAAATTTGAACCTGTGTGAACCCCTCTAGTCAGATTTGGAGGGTCAGAAATTATTCCAAAATGATCCATCAACCTGTCAACATCATTTGGGGGGGCTCCTCAAAGGAGAACTTTAATGGTGAACTATCTGGAGGTTGATGCCCCATTTGCTTATGATATTATAATATGTCAACCAGCTCTCAACAATTCTCGTGCCATTATGTCAACCTCATGAAGATCAAGTTTTTTACCCTAGCAAGCATAAGGGAGCTGTTGTGTAATATGGAGGAAGCTTGGAGGTGTTACAACATCTTGATCGAGTTAAGTGAGCAGAAGACTTGACCACAGTTGAAGACCTTTGGGGACACCTCTATAACGAAACCCGAGGAGACCCAAGCCAATAAAAAGAGAAAGTTGGAAGATACCAGGGTGGAGTCGATCAAGGAATTTAAAACCATTGAGCTTGAACAAGGAAACCTACATCGGGACAAACATGAGCCCCCACCTGGAATCTCTTCTGGTTGATTTCCTGAGTAGGAATATTGATGTCTTTACATCAAAAGCATCCGACCTCTAGGGAATCGAACTTAATTTGATTGTGCACCGCCTTAATATCAACCCCTCATACAAATCAGTTAGACAGAAGACGAGGATATTCAATGCTGAAAGGACTCAAATCATCAATGAGGAGATCAGAAAACTCCTAGATACAGGTTATATTGTAGAAATTCAATATCCTTCTTGGCTTTGTAATATTGTATTCATCCCAAGAATGAGGGGCAATGGCGAATGTGTAACAATTTTATATATTTAAATAAAGTGTGCCCTAAAGATCCTTACCCATACCTCGAATAGATTTATTAGTTGATTCAACTATTAGTTGTGAGTTATTGAGCATGATGGATGCGTTTCAATGTTGCCATCAAATTTTCATGGCTCCCAAGAATAGGGATAAAACTTTCTTTGTTATTCCCAATAGGGTCTATTGCTTTTTGGTCATACCTTTTGGATTAAAAAATGCTGGAACAACCTACCAAAGACTAGTCAATTTTATGTTCAAAAATAAAATTGGGAAGTCGATAGAGGTGTACATTGATGATATGATTGTAAAGATGAAAAAAGCTCAAGACTATTTGCTTGACCTCGATCATACTTTTGCATTTTTGAAAGCATTTAGTCTAAAACTGAATCCAAACAAGTGTACGTTCGGGGTCCATAGAGGTAAATGTTTAGGCTATATGGTCAGTCAATAGGGCATTGAGGCAAAACCATAAAAAATTTAGGCTATTCTCGACATTACTTCTTCGCAAACAATTAGAGACGTTCAAAGACTAGTCGGGAGGATTATTACCTTAGGCAGATTCATTGCAAAATTGGCCAACAAGAGTTTACCTTTCTTCAAAATTCTCCAAAACACTGAGAAATTGGGTTTCCAATAGAGTGAACAATGTGATCAGGCACTGGTCTAGTTGAAGCAGTACTTGTCCTCGCCCCTCATGCTTGTAAAACCTGAACTGGGAGAAGTACTTTAGATATAATTGGCGGTCTCTAAAGCATTGATCAGCTCAGTCTTGGTCTCAACTAGAGACGGCAGCCATTGACAAGTCTATTATTACAGCAAGTCACTTAAAGGGCCGGAGCATAATTACTTGGAGATCGAGAAATTTGCCTTGGCACTTGTTGTCGTGGCTAGGAAGCTGCGCCCATGCTTCTAGTCTCATGCCATTATAGTGCTAACCAACCAACCACTGAAATAAGTGTTATTGAAGCCCAACACATCCGGATGACTAACCAAATGGAACATCGAGCTGAAAGGGTTCGACATCACCTTTCAATCTATAACCGCCATTAAAGCACAAGTTCTAGCCAACTTCATCGCTGAGCGAGTTAGCTTACCCAAGAAGAATTACGAAGCCCCTCTTATTTGGACTTTGCACATTGATGGATCATCGACCACATTTAGAGGAGGAGTAGGAGTTGCTCTCCGTTCTGCAGCTGCAAAGGAATACAATTTTGCAATAAAATTGAACTATGCAGTTATAAATAATGAGCCAGAGTATGAGGCCCTTCTCACTAGAATGAGAATGGTGCTCAATCGGGGTGTCGAGCACCTATTCACCATTACAAACTCCCAACTAGTGGCTAAGCAAGTTGATGGAAATTTTAAAGCTAAGGCTCGATGATGAGCCAGTACCTGACCAAGGTGAGAAAGTTGCAACAGTCATTCAAAAGGTTCACCCTCAATCAGGTACTTTGATCTGGGAACGAGTGGGCAGATGCCCTATCAAAAATTACAAGTCCAACCAGGGGGCACGAGAGATAAGAAGATCACATTTCTGGTCACTGATAAACCATTGATCAGACCCTTTGAGGAGAATTTGATAGCAAGCATTGAGGGGATTATACCTTCTTGACAGGACCTAATCAAACTTTACTTGAGCCAGGGCACCATCCCTGAGGATAAGAATGAGGCTCGATGCCTTTAAGGTCAAGCTACCAAGTTTGCGCTTGACGAGCATGGTCAATTATATAAGAGGTCAATTTTTGGACCCCCCCCTGAGGTGCCTGGATCCCGACCAGGCTCTAGAGGTATGCAGATATGTGTGGCAACCATTTTGGATGAAGATCCCTGGCCTACGAAATAATCAAGTATGGATACTTTTGGCCAATATTATTAAAAGACTTGGTAGATTTTGCACGAAAATATACATCATGCCAAGTCCATTCAAATTTGCGACACTAACCCACAGCACCATTGATTAATGTCCAAATTTCTTGACCTTTCGACCAGTGGGGCATCGATATTTTGGGCTCCCTGCCAATGTCAACTGGACAGTAAAAATTTATAATCATTGCAATTGAGTACTCTATAAAATGGGTTAAAGCTAAGGCTATTCCCAAGATAGCAGATGCAGCCATTAAGAGTTTCATCTGAAAGAACATCATCTGCCATTTTGGTCTGCCCAAGGTCCTTATTTTAGATAATGGTACTTAGTTTTAGAGCAGGAATACTAGAGGTTGGTGTGAAGCATTGAGAATCACCCAGCACTTTACTTCAGTAGGCAATCCTCAATCAAACGGCCAGACGGAGGAAACCAACAGAACAATTCTCCACCATCTAAAAGCTAGGATATAGGATACTAGCTCAAACTGGGCAAACGACTTCCCCAGAGTGCTATTAGCGTACAAGACAATTTCTCTAACAGCCACAGGTCATAGCCCTTACAATCTCATCTATAGGTCTAAGGTAGTCATCCCCTCAGAGCTCATTTAACACATGGCTCAAGTTATTCACTTCCATCCGCTCAGAAACACATCAAAGAGAAATCTCAACCTTGAGACTATCGACAAACGCAGGCAAGAAGCTTATAACACGATGCAGCGCTACAAGTCAAAAATGGCCAAAAACTATTACAAAGGAGTCAAACCACGTTGTTTTATAATCAGAGACCTCATTCTCAAAAAGGTGAAAGTCTCCAAGAATGTTGACAAGCTCGACCCAAAATGGAAAAAACCATACACCTTTATCAAAGTATCAAAGCACAATGCCTATAAACTTGCTAATATGAAAGGAGAGGAACTCCATCGCTCGTGGAACACCATCAACCTAAGAAAATTCCATATTTGAAATTATACTGTGATCGTACTTGTATTCTCCGACTTGAATAAAGTTCCAACAATACTGCTACTATTTGCAGGCATTGTCATAACCGTATCTGGAAAGCATCAAGATCAAAGTTGACCTCGTAGTTGATCAATAAGCAGCTTCATGCTACCACAAAGTTCCTAGTTGACCCTGCAGTTGACAAATAAGTAGCCCCCCGCTGCCACTCAAGATCAAAGTTAACCTCATAGTCGACCAATAAACGGCTTCATGCTGCCATAAAGTTCCTAGTCGACCTTGCAATCAATGAATAAATAGCCCCCCACTGCCACTCAAGATCAAAGTTGACCCCGCAGTCAACTAATAAGCAACATCATGCTGCCACAAAGTTCCTAGTCGACCCCATAATCGATGAATAAGCAGCCCCTCGCTGCCACTCAAGATCAAAGTCGACCCTACTGTTGACTAATAAGCAGCTTCATGCTGCCACGAAGTTCTCAGTCAACCCTATAGTTGACAAACAAGTAGCCCCATGCTGCCACTCAAGTGCCTAGTTGACCCCATAGTCAACAAATAAGCGACTAATACTGCCAATCTCTCGTCGACCCTACAGTTGACAAAGAAACAACTTCGCTACTCAATTAGTTTCCAAAACTTAAATTGACCACGACATCGATCCCAAATAGCTACAAGCTGCAAAACTAAGGCTTTTTACCCCAAATCAAATAATCAACCAAGTAGTCGATCAATAAGTCGACCACATTTGTGAAAAATAAATTACTAAGCACGCTTTGGCAAAACCATGCGTGAGTCAACATTAAACAAAATCAACAATAGTATTGTTAGATATTTCTTGATAATGGTTGTGATAACCAATTATTTTATCAGACATTCCCCATACTATTGCCACAATAAAGTTACAATTGACAAGATTCAAGAGATTTCTTTTATTCGACAAAATTGATATGAAAAACATCTTTCATTCATTAAGAAGTCGGTTACAAGTCTGCAAAAATAAAATAAATAAATAAATAAAAATAGCAAAAACTAATGCAGTAGCAAGCTTTGAGGTCAACTCTGGCTGAAACCAGCCTAATCGCCCTCTGGCCAATTTAAGTCAAGCTCTGACAATACGCAAGCAAGAGGTGAAATGGCTCGGAGTGGTTAAGAAGGCCCTGCGACGTCGCTCATAAAGTTAGTCAAATATAGCATGTACTGCGCCACGTCGACCTATTCCTCCCTAGGATAGACAGCAAAGTTCTTAGCAAATGTGAATTCATCAGCCAACTGCTTTAACCTTGCGTCAACCTCAGCCTCCTTCTTTTGAGCTTCAGTCAGAGGCTCATCAGGTGCATAGATCACAGTGTCCTTCTCCTGGGCCCAATCGAGCCTCCTCCTGAAGTTCGGGATAAGGTTGCAAAATATCATTCAGCACAGGGTTTATTTTGCTCTTGTCATTTGGGCCGAAAAGCATAACCCAGGCACTTGAGCTGTTTCACAGCCCTGTGGAATGCCTCACAATCATCGTCAAGTGACATGATCACGCTCACATCCTGAAAGGCTGAGCTTAAGATAAACTGTTCTACTACCTCGCGCCGCATTGTGGGGAAATGTTGAGTGAAGGCCTCGCGCACCTCCTCGATGGCCTCTACGTGACCTTTCACTTGATCATAGGTGTAGCTCACTTATAGGTCCAAATAAGCCTTTTTTATTATTGAGTCCATACGGCTCCTCTCCTCGATTGACTAGACTAGTTGCTGATCCTTGGAATTTGGTTGTTCCTTAAGCTCAGCCACTTGTTTGGTTAGCTGGTTGACCTCAAGTTGAGAGGACTCTAGCGAAAACTTAAGGGTTTCCATATCTTCTCTCCCTTACAGCTTCTCTCGATCTGCCAAGGCTAGTTTCGATCGACGATAGAGTTTGTAGCCCATTTGGCCTACCTGAAACATATGAATGTTAGTATATGGTATAACTATCAAAAAGAAATTCAACAGGAAAATGTCGACCTCATACTAACCATGTTGCAGTGGTAGGCCAGTGTCTTGAGAGCTCCGACTTGACTTAGGCCTATCAGTTTGTGCTGGTTAGGTAAGAACGGCCTAAAGGTAATCCACTTCAAGGCATTGCCACCCGTCATTCCTCTTTGTAGGATAGAGGTTGAGTCGGTCACTTCATTATTGGGATTAGACCCAAAGTGGAGGAATGGCAATCGAGGGAGTTGAATAACACCCCATCGCCACGTTTCCTAAACAAGTTGTAGCCTATTATAGCTTTTTATTTTTCCTTTTCGCCCATTGTCCTCTTGGGCGCCAAGCCTCTTTGCTCGGTTATCTACCTTTTGTCCCGACCAGCGGGGCTACTTTACATGGGCCTTCTTATCGTAAGAATTAGGGCTCAAGTGCTTGTTTGATTTGGGGCTCTATAGGAGTAGAGGTCAATCGTGTCGAGGTGGCCGGCTCGGCAGTAAGGCCCTCTCATTGAGCAGCAGTCGCTCAATGGCGTTCCCCATTCCTCAAAGCCCTGGCTTAAGCTTCTTCTCAACTTCTCGCCATTATTTCTTCTCAGTTTGCCAACAAAGATAAAATACAATGCATCAGAATTGAGCAGAAAGACCAATAATTATAGGTAACATAATTAACGAAGATTTCTACCTAGTCAATTACTCACGGGTAGGTTGAGCTTGGCTGGTGATAAGCCAACCAACACCAGACACCTCTCTTCGATCAGAACTGAGGCTGCCATATACCCAAATTCGACCAGATCTCTGATAAAGGTATTGAGTCAACTAGGTATCTGGTTCCCCAACATCTCCATAGGCCCCCTCCACCAACCCCTTGGAATGGTAAAATCCCTTGGCTCTCGAATATAGAAAAAATATTTTTTTCACTCTTGGCCATATGAGGAAGTAGAGGATACTAAGAATTTTCGATGAGGTTGAGCTATTAAGTAATAAAAATCGAACTCCTCTGTACTACTCGACTTTCACAACATAGGTAAATAGAATAAATTTGAAAGGTTGGCGAATGAGGCAGGCTGGTTGTACAGATGCATCAACATAGCAAAACTATAAAAGGTTGCGAAACAGTTGGGGAGCAGTTGGGTTATATAGACTTCTAACCCATTAAGAGATCGACTATTGCTTGGGTAAGAGAAAACCTAAGACTACACCTCAACCCTTCCTCGAACACCGTTATACATCCCCTAGGAGGTCGATGCATTCTACCCCAAGCCCCGGACACCAATAACTCATATTCCTTAGGGATATGGTACATCTCCCTAATTCACACCAGGTCGACGGGGGATATTTTAAAAATTATTTTGTATAGTGGTCTGGTGTAAATAATTAACCCTGGGATGCAGGAAAATTGCTCAGGCTAGCTTCGCCTTAAGACACAGCCCTTTCTATGCTCGAACTGCTCAAGCTTCTCGAACTCAAGCTATCAGTCGGTGAACACTCAGGGCTACTCTCACGCATTGTTTTAGACCTACTTTCAACCTCAGTCTCTCCCTAAAATGCTACACCCTCGGACCTAGTGCTTCACTATCTGAACTATTAGATATTTTTGCAAAAGAAAAGGAAGAAAAGATCAAATGGGCAGAAGGACTTACAGTGAATATCCTGAAAACTCTAAGTGCAGGGAAGATTTGGAGGGCTTGGAAAGTAAGAACTTGACTAGAAATGATTTCAGGAAAAGTGCAAATGGATACCTCTATCCCATATATTCATAGACATTTGGGCGCAGAAAACCAAGTGGTAGTAATAATTGCACCCCACCTCCTCACACTTCATATTCTGTGAGGTAACCGGTGCATTAAATGCAGAAATCACCATGAACCCTGGTCGAGAATTCAAAAATCCTGATCGATATTTAAAAATCTTGGTCAAGTTGATAGAACCCTGGTCGAATGTGCATAATCGTTGCAACCACCATAACCACCATTCAGTTATCTACTCCCTACCCCTGCTCGTTGATAGGCTAGGCCAGAATTGTGAGTAAGGGGGACTCATGAGATGGAATAGCCCAACATGCCCGCTTAACATGCACAACTCAACATCAGTTCTAGGCCCATATAGGCTAAACCAGTAGACAATAACTGTATGGTCGAGCATACTGCTCTCGACCACATTTAATAGGATGCTCCAAGCTATTTAGCCTGTTCAACCATCTCTCTAGTCAACCGCCCCATCTGTTCAACTGTAATCGACCAGGATGCTCACATCGATACTGACTCATACCCTCACTGCATTTAATATTTTGACAAGCAATACGCCTCTGCATTAATGGCATATGACAACCGGTACAGTCTCTACCACCAACCTGTCACAATCTTTGACAGGGATGCGCCTACCCATAGTACTATTCACCCTGAAAAATAGAAAATCATACCACCTGAAATAGTACTAGGATTTGGAATGACTATTAACCCATGGCAAGAACTAGAGCACTCTATACCTGATAGGGGCACTTTCAATATATTACACACCAAGAGAAGGCTATAAATACCTCATAGCCAGCCACGCTCCAGATAATACCAAATACACCATAAGCTCTTAATATTCTGCTCGATTATCCTCTTTCGATCAGAACTAACTTGAGCATCAAAGTGCCTTTGCCGAAGGCACCTCGGCTAATTTAACGTGTGTTGTTGTTGCAGATCTCAAGTCTCGAGGGATATAGCAAATGGAGCATTCGACCTCCCTAGTCGAATTAGTCCAAACATTACTCTTTTCACTAGAAATGACTTTCAACCTCATCAATTAGATATTAATTTTTTTATATATATTTATTATTTTAATATTATATAATATGTAATTCAATTAATAAATATATTTTTGATTTAATATAATTAAATCAATTAAATTATGCATATAAATTATTTTAGATATTTTTCACTATTCAATATTTTTTTAAATTTTAGATTTGTATTATTTTTTAATTATTTAATTATTAGTATGTTAGATATTAATTTTTTTATTTTTACTAATAAAAAAATTGAACTAAATTTAATTATGTTATTTTAGATATGTTTTTATTTTAATATTATAGGAAATATATAATTTAACATTATTAAAATTAGGGTCATATATGATAATAGATTTTAATTTTATTTTTAATATTTTACCTATTTTATTTCTTCATTAATAAGTAATTTCTACTTAATCTAATTAAATTATTTTAATCATAACTATTATTTTGATATCACTAATCATTATGTAATCTAAAATTATAAGAGCTATTTTATGTTAGAAAGGAATTTAATATTTATTTTTTTAATTAATAAATAGTTTAATTAAACTTAATTAGATTATTTAACTTAAATTTAAAGATTATACAGTATTTATGAAATTTTATTAATAAAAAATATATTTAAATTTATTGTGTATAATTTAAATAATGTAAAAATTACGTTCTTGTGGTATGAAAAATATTATAAATAGATCAAAGGGTAATTTTGTCTTACAAATAACCATAACAGTAACTAGGGGCATTTTTGAATTTTTGTGCAAAAATTTTGATGACGTTAGCATTTTTTTTTTGGATGGAGGTTAATGGATTTTAAAAAATGTAAGACGGAGTAAAACCTCAAGAAGGTATTTGTAATTTCATCAAACATTTGGATTTTTGGATAAATAAGTCAAACCTCATGTGGTATTTGTAATTAACTCTGAAAAAAATAAAAAAAACACCACTATATATTTTAAAAAACATGCACACTGCTTCCTCCATGACAAAAAGGTGTTTTGCCTATTTTATAAATATATGATGGTATTTTAATATTTTTTTAATCATAAAAGATGTATTGCTTATTTCAATTATTATAAAAAAAATAAATTTGTATTAGCGCAAGTGGTAAATGAAATCAATCGAATCTTCCAATTCAACATGGAAATTTGCTACGATTTCGTGCCAAAATGGACTTTATAAAAGTGTACTACCTACCAATTGAAAGCACCTGTTTATGCACAATATATTGATGCATAATCATGGGATAGAAATTGGACCACTATCAACCCTACGCGGGAGTATCCATTTCTTGACATCTTTTGTGCGCCCGGCCCCTAAGTCCTCCGGCGTACCCACAATTTCTTGTCCTCTGTCCTGCTGTAACACACTAACGCGCCTATGTACTTTTTGACAAAAGCATAATTAATTGCAGTTCAAACTTGTATTTCACTACCAGTCCCCTCAGTTGAAAGCTGCCTGATTTGCTGGGCTAAAATTGACATTATTTGATGATATTGCACTTTTACCTAAGACTTCAGAAGGGAAAGAAAGAAAAAAAAAATGTCTGAAATCGGCGTGGAATTGCAATCCAAATTCGACTTGTTTTTGTGGGTAATGTTTCGCGATTTTTGCGTTGAATAGAAGTAGACAATGGAAACTTCGTCACAAGTTCAACAAAATTGACGGTCTGTTGGTTGGTACATTTTTAAAAAAATCAGATTACATCATCAGCAAATTCACATACCAAAGTTTAGGATTCATCGAGATTCTAATTTTTGAGAGGTTTTTTTTAATAGTTGTTAGTTTTCGTCTTTGTATTGGGTATAATTGTATCGATAATATAATCTTGACAAATTCTTTTTAAATTTAATATATGTTGCTTGCTTTTTTATCTTAATGATTCCGGCACACTTATTTGTCAATGTTTTTTGTAATATAAAATAAATAAAATATCTGTTCATTTTTCCATACAATACCGTAATTTTTTTTTATTTTATAATAATGTATTTTATTTGGTTTTTTAGGATGAATGAAAGAAACAAACTATGATAAAGTAAAATAATTAAAGATAAAAAGGAAGATAAGTAAAACCAGAGACAGAAAAAATTATCATGCTATTATCTTATAAATGGAATTAATTTTATTAATTTATTTAAAGACATACCAAACTCATTATTAAGATCCTGACATTCTAGAAATAACCAGCAGTTTTCACACACTCTATATGTGTCCTAAAATTCTTATGATATAAAATAAATAAAAATATTTATTTATAGTTCATATTATTTATACAACTTTTTAATAATTTCAACGAATTTATTTGATATTTTTGGTAAATAAACAGAAAAAATTGAATTGGTAGTAGTGGGATTATAGAGCAACAATAATTTATTGTAAACAATAGAGCTATTCAATACTATAATTAAAATATAACAAAAATATTTTATACAAAATCACTTCAAAACATATTAAAAGGGAGCAAGTATTTTAGTAAGGATACAGATACTTACTATATATTCGCATAAATTGCAGAAACAAATATAAAAAATGCTATAAATTCCAACTATTGGTATACGGATTCCACAATGCGAGCGCAGGTCACAAGATGTAGATCAAATGTGATTTTCATAGGACCCACCATGAGATCTTGACAAACCGATCGGGAAGACATGTGAAAAGGGTCAGCTCAATACATTCATTATTAGCAACAAAGAAAGAAGCAAACAATACATACATACATATATGTATATACACAAATTTACAGGGGCAAATATGTAAATTAAAGTATCACTGGGGGCAAATTATTCCACATCCCCCATTACTACACCATGATCATTTATTATTACCTTATGAAATCGAAAAAGACTAATCAAATTGGACCCCACAAATTATCCAAGATGATTCAAGCATGATCCCTCGTGCGGC
>JACGDI010005753.1:33565-51994 GCA_014898725.1 Jacaranda copaia
AAAAAAAAACCTAAAAAAAAAATGAAAACTTGAATCGTCTGAAAATTTTCTCCTCCATTGGTGGTGGGTTGGTTGGTGGTCCCATCCAAACGTGATCAACTTAACTTCATCTTTCTACACAAACCTTTCCTCTTTAATCCATTGGATTTCATCAAAAGAATCTTCTAATTTTTTGATGAGGTCAAAAGTTTTCTTTATGGAATTCAAATTTGGTGGTGGTCTTGTGAGAAAAATCAGAGGCCAGCTGTTTTAGCTCCTTGACTGGTGGCGGTGCCCCACAGTAGAACACTCCTGCAAATGTGAACGATAAATATATGGAGTTTCATTTTTATTTTTCTTGATTAGCAACGAATAAATTATTAATTCCCTTAGCTATCATCTTCAAACATAAAGTATAACCAATAGAACTTGTCTCATCCAACTTTGGTAGAATGATAACAGTAGTTGAAGATTCAAAAGTAGAAATATAGTTGGCCTGATGGGGAAATGATTTGTTTGGGCAAGGTGCAAGACACATCGAGAGATATAAGTGCAGTATTAAGATTTCAACGAGATAAAAAAAATAGTTTATTTTACTAAAAAAATGTTTGTTGAAAAGGATGTCAAAACACTTTGAGATGTGCAAATATAATATATTTCATCATAGAAGTTTTGACAAAAGAGAAAATAGTTGGCTCTGGCTCTAGTGGCCAAATAATTTGTTTTGATAAACTAAATAAATAGTTGCTTCGATTAATGAAATGATTCATCGGATTTGGTATCAGCCATTTTGAAATATACGAATGCAATATATTTTATCATAAAATTTTAAAACAAAAAAAAGAAATAATCGACTCTTTCAATAAAATAACTTATCTGCACAAATACAATAAAATAAAAATTTCAAGAATCAAAATGTGTTAGTGGGTTTGATTTAGGAAGGAACTTACCAACTCTTGCATTAGGATGATTAAGGGCAATTCTCTTGTAGACGGTCCTCCAATTAGGCTTAGCAAAGTGAGACTTGACCCTAGTCCCGGAGACAATGTCCACTCCATTTTTGGCATGGTTGATAGATTGAAGCATAGCAATTAGAGCAGAACGGGCATCCCCTTCTTCATAAACACTGGTGCAATAATTGTGCATCTCTATTACTCCCTTGTGATCCATTTCAGCCACCTCATTCATCACACCCTTAAACCAATCAAAGGAACCTTGTTCTCTAGTCACCCAATAGAAGTACGCCCTCCTTGTCCTAAAATCGCCTCGATCACTTCCCGATCCCGTCTTTCGTTTAGGCATTGAGGACGGCGGCGGTGGTCCGTGGTCGGATCCCTCCTCCAAAGCCTTTTCTTCCTCCTCCATTGCTTTCATGTTGTTGACAATGTCCTTGACGACGCTGATCATGGGAGTCGCGCCGATGCCTAGTCCCACTAGCAGCACCACTTCATAGTCCTTGTAGTCTTGTGTTGGTGCTCCATACGGACCATCAATCAACACTTTAGGGAAGCTGTGCGATAGATAATATGTATAACCGTTATTGAAGACACCGTTATTCATATCATAGCATTTATTAATCAAATAATAAATATAAATTTTATTTTTAGTTTTGTTAATTTGAATTCAACCAAATCGAGTCTAAACTAGAATATAGCACTAGTGAGTCCAAGAATTTAAACATAGATTCTCAAGTGAGAGGGTAAATTCACTTGAAAGTCATTTCTCATCTTTACTTCCAACAGAATGAGTTTGTCTAAACTCCCGAAAAATTACTTGAGTTCCTCTTATTCACAAGATTTACAATGTGTTTCAGATAAATAATAGGATAGCATACATAAAAATTAAAAAAAAGAATGTGATTCCCTATGATAGGTTCTATATTCAAGGGGTTGAGGCTCGAATCCTAATCATTGAGTTCAATGAGAACTCCTGATTTTTTATAATTTATTAAATTTTTGTGGGTCCATTAAATGGTACACAAAGTCAAGTTTTTTCATGGGCTCATCACATGTCCTCATCCAGGGGCAGCCAAAATGAACATCATCAATGATAATTTTTCTAAAGAATAGCCTTTCACTTGTCAGTTTCTCGCAATTTGTTCAGGAATGTTCAATAATTCATTGAATGGTCCATCCAAGATGCAATGAATGAATAAATATATTAAAGTATTTACCCTATAATAAGAAGTTGGAAATGGACTTACTTGGGATTATTCTCTCCTTGCAAGCAGTCAGCTCTAAGGAGCCCACTTTTTCCAGTAGGTGGGGGCTGACAAACCTAACAAACACCAAAAACAATTAGCACTCACCCGCATCAGTAGAAGACAGCCCAGACACAGCCTATCACAAAATTGCATTTGTGAAGTATTATTACAACAATAATTTACTTGGTACAATAAAATAAGACACGTTTCATACTAAATGCCAAGCTCAAGGATCATAATTTGATTAAGTTGATAATAGTAACCATATCAATATTACCCACCATATGAATCAATTCTATCAAAGTCCACCTTTGAAAGTTCCATCCATATATAATGATATATTGTCACAATTATTATTAGTTTTTTCTTTACTTTTCAAAACAAAATTTTGTTCCAAAGTACTATTGTTGCGCATTACTAATTTTCAATTACTACATTTTAAGGACTATAATGTAAGAGTTGATAAAATTTATATTTTTTCAACTCTCATAAAAAATTTCATGTTGAGTCCAAATAATATTGTAATTTCGGATGACAAAATAATTTAAGAACCTTGTTTTTCAGAACTATAATCTCAATTAAAAAACCGACACCACAATACTGATTTTTCAAACTATACAGAATTTATACATTTGCATCTCTAATAAAAAACTCCACATCAAGTCGAAACAACATCAAAATTTTAGAACAAGGGAGACATTTTAGGTCCTTGATTAAGGAATACTTTACCTCAGAGAAAACAGCTTTGAGTTGTCTAGTCCAATCACCAAGGGTCCTAATGTGAACACTCACATAATCATCCATAGGGGCTGAAGTAATGGAAAAAGGGTGCCTGCATTAAATGGGCCACTTAATTGTAATTATCTCAACAAAAACAATATCAATTTGCCCGTCATGATGCGTTTTCCAACATGATTATGCCGTTGATTAATGATAATGTAAAAATATTAAGCACTAATAATGGATAAGAAAGGGTTGATGGATCCATATTACTGTTGTAGTATTTTATTATAGTGTATGTATATATTTTATAAAAGGGCTACCAACCATTCGAATGGAGAAACAGCTGCGCAGTTGACAAAAATGTATTGCCCACTTTTGTATTTGAATCCTTGAGGCTTAGACATGTGCAGTGCTAGCACATTTCCAGGGTACACAGCCACCTTCAATTCCAAAAGCATTGTGTGTCCATAAGCAGTGATGATGAGAGCTTTATAGGAAAAACACTTCATGTATTTTTCGGATAGGTATATGATTTGAAAATTTAATATTATGTTCACCTTAAAATTTTGGAAAGAAAACACTTTTTATATTTTTAGATTAATAGAGAAATACGCATATGTCAACAAAGACACAACTTGATAATTTTTAAAGTCGTATTTAATTTTAAAATATTGACAAGAAAACACTTCTAGTATTTCTAAGTTGGTCAAGAAGCACTCGGATAAATGATATAAAACCTAACATTGCATTTTACTTTAAGAATCTCAATAAAAACATATTTTTCATATTCCCAAGTTAGTCGAGAAACACGAGTATGGCATCAAATGCATGACTTGAAAATCTAGCATTGTATTTACCTTAAAAATCTCAGCAAGATAACATTTCTCACATCTTTAAATCAATTGAGAAACACACGTACATCACATACATGGCTTAAGAATTTAACCGTCATTCTTACCTTAAGAATCTTGACGGCCTTGATGCTGGACCTGAATGCCCTGATCAGTCTCTCACCAGCATAAAGTGCGATTGGGACCGCCAAATACATCCATGTCTGAAGATCAAGTAATTTTTTCAATGACAATGAAATAAAAACAAACATATACAACTAGATCCAGTCAAGGAACAAAGTATGCATACGAACCGTTTTCTTGTACCATTCATGTGTCAAATAAAGCTTGATGCCATGAATAATGAGGCAGCTATAGACAATGATGAATAAGTGGTGCGAGTACCAAAAGGCATTGAACCCTGTGAGTTTGTTCAAGGGTTTGGGAAGATTCACTCTATTTCTCCTAAACCATGGGGATGCAAGTGTGAAGGCAATGGCCATTAGAACCACCATGACAATTCCTGTCACCCCTTCCCATCCCTTAACAAAATGCCAATAGCTTGTCGGTTGATCCCCAAAGAAGTCCTTCATGGGCTTATATTTTTCTGGACTTGCATTGAGAAGTCGAGGGAAATCACAAGCCAAATGGCTAATCCCATGTATTCCAACCCCTAGTGCAATTGCCACAGCAATCACCTACAACAAAATGGGACAAAAACATAAGGCTTTTGCTACAAATGGTTCTAGGATTATGTTAGAACATGAGGAATAAGCAATCCTTGTGTATACATTGTTTTTCTAAAAACATCATAGTTGGTGAAGATAAGTGCAAATTATTGGGTGACATATAGTATTTTTTTTTAACTAAGAGGGTGTTTGAACGAGCTTATAAACTACTCGAAACATATTGAAATACATTTGCGAGTTAATGAGATATAATAAAGTTTTTGGTAAAGTTTCTACTATAAAAACTTATAAATGCATGAAAAAGATACTAAAATTTTATAAGTTTTTCCAAAG
This sequence comes from Jacaranda copaia, assembly GCA_014898725.1. Lineage (NCBI taxonomy): Eukaryota > Viridiplantae > Streptophyta > Magnoliopsida > Lamiales > Bignoniaceae > Jacaranda > Jacaranda copaia. The sequence goes on from JACGDI010005753.1 coordinate 38,323, forward strand.
AAAGTAAGAAGTTCTTAATTTATTTTTAAAATTTTAACAATTTTTTTTAATTCTACCTACAAAATTATCATCTCTAACATTTTATAAACAGTTTATTTATAAGCCAAAATCTAATATCTTATAAGATTTTTGAAATAAATATAACCAAACATTCTCTATACACACCACAATAATCAAATATGGTCAGAAATCCTACTTCAAACATTCACATGGCCACCTAGTACCTACTACCAAAAAATGTAAGCTTTTGTCCAAACTAGATTAGTCCTTTGATAAAAAATAAAAATTCACAACTCAATTCAATGCAACAAAGTACCACTACCACCACAATTTTCTCACACACCAAAAAAAGAACAGAATGGATGGTCCAAACTCACTTTGTGGAAATTCAGATTGTCATCAAAGGGAACAGCCACTCCTAGTCTGGTCTTGTTCCTAAGCCACGTAATAGTATTCCGGCAAACCGGCAGCAGAATCAGCGCCATATTCAGCTTCAAAGTCTCGGCGGCGCCCTTGGCCATGCACACGCAGTGGCCCATCACACCAAAAGCAGCTCTGTTTCTATACTGCACATATTTGTAAGCAAAAAGTCCAGCCATAACTCCAATCCACAATGTCATTACCCAAACCCTCTGCCCATTGTCCATCAAAAAGTACTTAAAATCTCTGTACCATCTCTTCAGAGGGTGGTCCTCAGTTGGCTTAAGCTTCTCACTCAGCATTTTGCTCAGGTTCCGGCTTTCGCCTCCCCCTCTAACCGACTGGCCAGGGCCTTGCAGCAAAAGCATCTCCAAGTTCTCTATCTGTTGCATTACAATCGTAAGATTATATCCAAATTCTTGAAAATTATTTGCCAGATTCTTGATTTTTGAGTTACCATAATGTAGCCGAGGTTGTTGGGGTCTAATTCCTCCATGATTAGTCTTGCATATTCATCGGCCTGTTTCTGGATGTTGGATAGCTTATTTGCAGAAGCACTCAAGCTAATAATCTGCACAAAGATTATAATAGGATCCCGAACTAGTCAGCTTATAGCCTTGTTGCAGATTAAAATAATCTCCCAAATGAACTGAACTATATATATACCTCTCTGACTTCTTCTTCCGAGATTCTACCATCTGCATCTTTATCAACCCTGCATTTGGAATCGGAATTAAAGGCTAAGAACTACAAGTTTTTATGATTATGATCAAGATTATAACAATAATGAACATTTACATGTCGAAGAAAGTTTGAAGCCGAGAATCGAAACTTTGATCAGCAATCTGGTCCCAGAAATCTTTTAGCTGTGCTTTAGTGATGGAGTCGCCGGAGATGTTCCTCCTCCGGGCAAGGGCGTCGAAAAGTTCGCGGGCAAACTCCTTAGACTCCTTATTCATGCCTATAAATATAACATAAGATTTAAGTTCTTGAATATAATGAATCAAAAGAGTAAATTAGAAGTGGCTTAAATTTTGATACAAAGAAATTAGGTATTGGTAGTTTCGAAATTTGTATGTAATGTAGTTTAAGTTTTTTACCAATGCATTCGCCAAAGAGTGAACGAGGGAGCAACCCATTCGTGGTGGAGGTAAGCTCGTCGAACCGCTTCTCCACCCCGGCCCAGGCGGCGCCACCGTCTGTCTTGCTGATAAACTTGAGTCCCTTGAGCGCATGCGCGGCGGCGGATTTTGTCCTATCAAATCTCCTCATCGGCTGAGGGCCGCGCGTGAGAGAAGCCAAACGCTTCAGCTCTCGCGACACCTGCTTAATTCTTGATGACGCATTTCTCGCCAGAGAGGATCCGAATGAAGCTTTCCTTTCCAGGCCTCTGGCGAGCAGGGTCAGCTCGGGGTCCTCCACCTCGCCGCCGCCGGCGGTCTTAACACTGTGCACAGCCACCGAGTCTTCCCGCACGTCGAGGGTGATCTCCACGTAGTCATCGGCGGAGGCGGCGACAGGCGCCGTCGTGGAGTTGTCAGGGAGGGTGAAACGGGCACTCTTCTTCCCGCCGCCGCCCCTCTTGTTCAATGGCCCACTCAAGGGTCCACTGAACGACGTCCTGTCCCCGCCGCCACCGGCGCCGACTACCTCCGTGTCGGAGTGGCGGTGGTGGTGATTATTACCCGGGTTTTGCATTTCGAATCCAACAAACCACGTCCAATAACTTATCAAAAGCAAATGAAACAACAAATGGATGAATTTCTGACAACCTTAAGCTGATAGACACACTGAAATTAATGAAAAAAGCTAAAAGAGAAAACACAAGTGGGAGTGGTTGAGCGGGTTTCTTGGTTACAACTTTTGTCTGCTATATATAATGAGGAGAAAAGCTGATGATTTAGACTAAGTTACAGAAAAATTATGTGGAAATGCAGAGACTTCTTCTCTCTAACTTTTTCTTACACCATACTTGGTTACTTGCCTCCCTTCTTACCAAGTCTACAGCCCCGTTTTCTTGTCTTGCATACGGAGTGAAATGGCCATTTCATTATGGGAGTACATAACATATATATATATATATATATATTTGTGTGTTTGTGTGCGTATTTTTAATACAAGTACGTAGAAACTTTTTCACAAATTGACAAAAGAGTTTCCCATAAATGACTTTTTAATTAAGGAATAATTGATTAAGTGCTGAAACTTTAGTTAGTGAATTAATTGTTGACTATCTTGGCAAAATAATAGTTTTTATTCATTACTTATTGTCGGAGAAATTGTTTTATCAAAATTGGGAGGAAGATTCCAAAGTTCTAACGAACTTTTTGAGGATTTATAATATATTAACTTCAATTAATCTAACTTATTATTCCGCTAAAAAGGTCATGGTTCTACTTTGAATTGATTTCTACACTAAAAAAGTCATGTCTCATATTTTTTTAATTGTAAATAACTTAATTATTCTAATTTTCTTTAGTCTATATTCTTCAATTTTCCATGATAAAAAGTACCATTTTCTTATTTCAACACTGTCATATTATATTTTTAACTTGCTACTCTTTTTTTAATGAGATTGAGCGGGTCTTTATCTTTTACTTGTTGCTATAAAATTATTTACAACAGTTACTTAATTTTTTGGTATTTGTGGCTTTGTCTTATGCCAAATTAGCTGAATATTTGGTCTCCTTGGGATTATTAAATATTCAATAATTTTTTGAGGACAAGAGGTGGATTTAGTATTTAAAAAAGAGAAAAGAAAGAATTTTATCTACATTGGACGAACAACATAAAAGAATAGTTAAAATTTCATAATAAATGACACTACTTTATTAATATGCAAACTCAATTATATTAAGTATTTGGGATTGAAGTTTATTGAATTGAGTATTTTTCTGATTAGGTTTGAATTGAATAAATTTTTGTAATATTTCTATTTCAACTCAATACGAAACAAACCAAGACGACATAATTGCCATCCCTAAATTAGATCAAGCTCCAAACACTCACCCTACCTATTAGTATGGAGGCTCTTCTATCTGACATTTGGGTAAGGAAGAGCATAATAAATTTATCTTTTGAATAATAATTAGGAATCTATTCAAAGTTTTATAGCAAATATAAACATCCAAAAGGAGGAATTATGATAATGGGTTTCCTCTTTGATAAAAAATTATAAATCAATTCAAGCAATTTATAGTAATAAAGGACTTCCATACTTATACCTAAAAAGAGCATTAGTAACAAATTTATCGGCAATGTATACAATTCAATTCGAACACATCACAACAATACAAAAAAAAAAAAAAACACTGAGATTTTTTATTTATTCATTTATTTATTTTACTTTATAAAGATATAAAAATAAAAAAGCCCACTTGGTGATCTTAATTTGTTTAATGTGAATGTTTGTGCATTTAAGATGTTACAGAGACACAAGTTGCTTTACTTTTGATCTTGCTCCCAATCCAATTGGAGTTTTCTTACACACAAAGCACAAGTTGTACTATTTATGTGTCCATATGCATTGTTAATTTCACATAGCCTATATTTCTGGGGAAATAAAATAAACTCCAAGCCCTCCCCCCACCCCGAGGAAAAACCAAAAAAAACACCACGTGCAATATCATGTTTAATAATTTTGTAAATCCAAATTTAATAAACTGAATTGAATTTATATAGAGGAATTTGGTCTATGGAGGGAATGGCTGCTCTGACCGGCCATTTCATTGAATACATATATGTGTGTGTTTATATATACATGTTAGAATAGAAATACAATTATTTATATTTCTAATATGACCTTTTTTTTTCCTTTTCTCACAAATTGACAAATGAGTTGCCATAAAAGACTTTTTATTAATTAAGAGCTGAAAGTTTAGTTAGTGAATTAATTATTTACTATCTTTGCAACAATAGTTTATTCGTAGCTGAAAGTTTAGTTAGTGAATTAATTATTTACTATCTTTGCAACAATAGTTTATTCGTTACTTATTGTTGGAGAAATTGTTCAATTAGTAGAGAGAGGGAGATCGTTGGACACTCCCAAGTTCGACCCACCTCTCTCTTGGATGATTAATATGATAGCTTAATTGGTATAATTTATTATTTTTATGGAGGAAGGTTATGGATTTCAATTTAATAATATCCGCAAACATTCAATTAGATACCTCGTTGCGAATGTGCTTTTAATTAATATTTTGATGGAGTCGTAGTAACATATTTATCTAATCACAACGATGATGGAAAATTAGGATAAAATTTAGATGGTTTGGATGCTCTAGATCTAATACACAATCAGAGCCATAACAACTTTAATATTTTTTTTAAACAATAATTATAAAGCAATTTGAATATTTCATAACGTTAAAAAACTCTCACAATCACATTTGAAAATAAGAACTCTGACAATAAATTTACCTCTTAGGTAGTAGTTATAACCAATCCAAAATATTCCAAACTCTTTCAGGCACGATCAAAAGGATTATTAAATGAATGTCCAAACTATTTTTTTTTCTTTTATCCAAACAGGGGGAAAAAAAACAATTCCTTGGGGGCTCTTAGTTTGTTTAATGTGAATGTTAATTTAAGTGATTTGAGATATTACATAAACTCAAGTTCTTTATTTTATTTTATTTTTTTTATCTTGTAGTATTTTTAGTTAAAATCGTGTTTCCATCTCCACATACTCACCTTTGTTTTTGTTTTTTTTTTTTGTTTTTTTTTCTCTTGCAGATTTCCCAGACAATTTGGATTTCTCCATGGTGGTGGGCAATGATATGCTGGGACAAGTGTTAATGGAGTGGGAGGCAAAGCCAAGTGGTTATTTGATGATGATCCATATATTTTTAAAAAAATGTTAAATTTTGAAGTAATTAAAATAATAATAATTATTATTATTATTATTATTATTATTATTATTATTATAATTCTTTTTTATTAATATAAAAATAATATATGTGACAAATAAATGACTAGTTCAGTATTGAAACTTGACCTAATATCATGTCTATCGTTGATAATAGAAACTTTGTCTCGCCTTCTCGATAGAATAAGTGAAAGACCTCTACTTCCATCTTCTTTACTTGTACTGATCTGACAATCCTTAATTTTTTTTCAATTGTTTACTCTTTCCAAAAGAAGAAATAAAATAGGAAGTCTACTGCTCTATGAAGTTATTGAACTAAAAATATGATAATTCTTAAAAGAAATTGATTAATTTTTTTTATATTTCAAAATTATGTCAGACATTGTAGTTCGACAGTTATTTAATTATGGAATATTAATAAATTATTGGTTTAGATTGTTATAAATTATTTTTTAAAATATATATATAGCAGTATTCAACTACATTTTCACCAAAAGTAATACTCAGAAGTCCCCTGGGTCTATTCTTGAATTCAGATTCAGTATTCAGGTCAAGGGACTGATTACCTCAGCATATTTTTCTATCCCGAACACAGTTGACGGGTCGTATTGTACGCTAAATTCAAGAAATTTTTCTATTTTACACATTGGTCTTATAGTTACTACAATTGGTGACGTAAACTGAAATACTTTTTATTTGCATAATTTAAATTAATTATATATAAATTATCAAAATTATATTTTATATTTAAGTTTCCATGAAAAAAATACTAAAATATTTCCCATTGTTTTAATAATCAATTATTAAAGCATGGATTCATTATTATTAATTATTAGGATGGGATTTCTTCAATTGTTTTACATAGAATTTACTTACTCTACTGTATTTTTAAAAAGTATGGAATAGTACTGATCACAACATATTAATACAATCCAAAATTATTATTAATCAATTCCCATCGTGATATTTTCTTAATTCGGTACTTATAATAATTATTCTCAAGAAGTACTATAATAGAATGCCATTTATTCTATATGAAAATTACTTGATTTAAGATCGCAAAAGAGTCAACTAATTTTCAGAATTTGTCCATAAAATATTTGAAATGTATTTACTATTTTCTCTATCTCAAAATGTTGAAATCGATTAATTTTCAATATTGATCCATATTATATTTGAAATATATTTTCAATGTTAGGTATGATTTGGGATATATTTTTAAAATTGAATATGAAAAAATCATTCGCATAAATAGTAAATTGCAAGAGTTAATATGATTAAATAAAGCAACTTGAATGGTTTTGGAATTTTTCTATTATAAAATATAATAATAAAAGTTTGTTTGGTTTTCGTATACTTGGCATTTAGTTCATAATAAGTACAAAATTAAATATTTAAAATTACACATACGTCGATCATTCAAATATGTAATGGGTCCTTAATTTCCATGATAAGATATGAGAATCACTTTTGTCTTTCCTATAATACGAGCAAATGTTAAAAGACAAGAATAAATTTTATATTGATTAGTGCTTGTGAAGTGACGCGTCCTCAATTGTAATTTCGGATAGATTCCGTGCCACAATTAGATAGTTGTATTTTTTATAGGGCATTACAGTATTTAGTCATTAAAATTCTTGAATTTAAAAAAAGATATTATAATAATAAAAATATTGTGTCCTCAATTGTTATTTTTTTTTATAAATAATGTGCCAGAAATTATTAATTTTTTTTTTCAGGGGCTACAGGATTTAGTCATCAAAATTCGGATAGCTCATAGCTATGTAGAATTTTCCACGCAAAGAAATTACAATACTAAAAGATATGGTTAACAAATAAATATGATAATAAATAATTATAAATCATAAGTTTTTAATATATTATTAAAATAACAAATAATAACATATAAGTGGAACACGTATTCAAGCCTATTCTTACGGATATTTCATACGTACTCTAATATCCCAACATAACTTTTGATGACTTTTTTGATGGGATTAGCGGAATTGATTAATGTGAAATATTCCAATCGTTTGGTAAAATTTTTAAAATAAAATTTCTTAAAAATTAATCATAAATGCATTAATATGCAAATGAATTAAGTTATCGAACAAATTATCATTCAAACCAAATTTAACTTTTTATTTTCAGTAAAAATATTTTTATTAGTATTTCCATCTCATATTCATCAAAAAGTGAAATTTCACCGACAACCCCATAATTAAATATATCTACTTATATGTAAATAATTTTAATTCTATAATAACAGAAGCACTTTTTTCTTTTTTCTTTTTGAAGATTTCAATTTGCAAAAGAAAAGGTTCGTATTAATCATATAGAAGAAATAATAATTAAATAATTAGAACTAATTTACAAAATAAAAAAGGAAAAAGAAAAATTAGACTCCGTGTAAGGTTAGGTTCCAATCGATGAACAGTGGTAGGTGAATTTCCACCAATTTTCGAGATTCAACCATAACATTATATATATGTGTAGCCTGTCTTTTGGGCATGGACCAAATCATATTTACTTTTTAAGGCTTTAAATTTGACTCCAACCGTAGACTTTAATTTCCTTCCACAAACCACCTCCAAAATCTGTTAATTGCTAAAGTCAACATAGACGTAGTAGTTCTTTCTTCCTCCCCTTTCTTTTTTTCTTTTTAATTAATGTTATAGATAAAGTTATAGATAAAATTAGTCCTAATTAGATCTGGTAGAATTTAATTGCCATTTAACTTGTTATAGTTATATGAGTGTTCAATTTTATTTTATTTTATTTTTAACTATATATAAAAAAATTACTCGACAAGTATAATTATTATATATTTATTTAGTTGTCCATATGTTGTGAACAAATTCTTCTTACAAGAAAATATTATTTTGTTCATCTGACATATTTGGAATTTCAACCAACCTTACTTCATTAGGATCGAGTCTTTGTTATATGACCTTTTATTTGTTTTAAAACAAAATAATGATGAAGGTTGGTAGGTGAAATCTCCTTCCTCTTTAGGTTTATATATACTGTTATGTTTATATATATGTTTTTATTAAAATTTGAAACTTTATTCATCTAAAAATAATAAAAACACTCATCATATTTCAGAAAAAATAAAGATTCTCAACTTCAACCCTTAGCATAAACATTCAAGCGCCTCTCACATATGCTAAACAAGGCAGCTGCATTATATACTCTGCTACCAACTACAAATTTTATCCCTGTTATGCAAGAATGGCAAATTTAAGTAATGAAAAAAGTCAATTAGTTGCAGTTATTTATAAAATTAATTAAAACTTCCTCTAAGATATCATTGAGATGGGATGTCTGATATTATAATAAATTAATTTGAACTATGATTGGTTTAAATTCAATAATTTAAATTTCGACAAGAATTTTTTGTTTTATAAATACATAATATATTTGACAAAGTATGAAAGCATAGACCAACGAATAATAAGTATATTAGAAAGTTGACCGTGTTTTTGTTGTTTGTGCATAATCGCATGTGGAAAGGCCTGCAGAAAGTACAAAGAAACGGCTAGTCAACGCCTGCTTGACCAGCCGTAACGCGTAGAGGAAAAGGCGGGTGGATTGGGGGTTCTAATTTTCAAATTTAGGTATAACTGATTTTAATAAAATTTGTATCTTCTTTATTCCTTTTGAAAAGGAATCAAGTTCTGCGCTATATTGACAGTTATTTATTGTATTTTAGATGTGAATCTTGATAATTTTAAAAATAATATTGATTCGACATATGATAAATAGTGAACACTCTGTGATTGCGGCCATGTAAATGATATTTTTTCTATTAAAACACTTTTAAAATTTTATATATTGTCACGTAATTTAGTAATAATTTTATAATTTGAAAAGAAATAGACATATTATTTCATGTTCTACAATTTACTGTTATTTAATTTATTTTTAGATGTCAATATTCTTGAGAATTTATAAAAAAATATTAATTCAGTATGTGATAAGAATTTAATATTATGTGGTCGCAGTCATGTAAATGATATTTTCCAATGACAACACATTTAAAATTTAATATTTTTATATTCTGTAGTATAATTTTATACTTTAAAATAAAATGGACATATTAATATATTATTTCTTGTTATGTATGAAAAAATAATTAAATTGATTGGTCAATAATAAGAGCAAAAAGTATTTATTTTGAGATGGAAATAGTAAGCATACAGAATTGTATTTTCTTACCGTCTTACAAGGAAAATAAATTTTGTCAATTGCACTATCTTCTTTGAAGTTTTTCCTTTTTAGTGTATTTCCTACAAACCAAACACTTAGAAATATTTTTCTTAGGATACGTTTTCTTTTTCGCACCAAAGTTCTTGACCCAAATGTAGTTTTAAATTATTGGCCTACTTCCTCTATCTATCATAACCATTAACCATAAAATCATTTGCTTTAAATTTATCATATTTACCTAACTTTCCATGTCATTAGATATAAAATGATCTGTAAAAATTGTAAGACCGCCGATTCACAACTTTCACTTGAAATGCTCGATGAGACAGATTTGTTGAAGAAGTTTTTGTATTCATGAAAGATAAGAGAGAAGAGTTGATAATTTAAATATTTTTAAAAATTCGGATAAAATAGTGTAATAATAAAAATAGTATAACAATAGTTCAAAAATATAGCAATAATAAGAAAAATGATTCCACAAAATCAACATGTTCCGTTTGTCAAAATTGTAGTTCATACTATTGATAACAGATAATGAATGACTTTCTATGGGGAAAAAAGAGAGAAAAGAAAAACTACAGTCAAAGTCCACAAGAAAATTTTAGAATACTGTTTTCTATGGCCTTAAGAGTTAAGACTTGTTATGTCCTTAATTGTAATTTCCAATACAAATTGAGCTTATGAGACAAGCTCAAAATTGTGTCCCAGAAAAATCATATGCAGCCTATTACAATGCCTCGACACAATTAATCATTGGAATAATCTAATTATTTGGTGGCATATAAGAATTAAAATGAATAATATATGCAATTCTGAAGTTCGAAAATGATTTAATAAGCTTAAAAGAAAATTAAACTATCTTGAAGTTATTATATATAGAAAAATAAATCTTTTGTAAGAATAATTTTATTAATTAAACTCCTGTAATTAACAACAATATCGAATTTCACTAATATATGTACTTAGATAGTATGTAGAAATAAAGAATTTTTATTTTTATTTTATCTTGCTTAAACGCATGATAAATATGAGCTTTTCATTTAAGGAAAAAGAAAAGGAGAGAGCATAATTAAATTTAATTTTCAACAAAAATAACCCAAATTTTTAAACAAAGTAATCTCGAGGTTGAAATTTTTGAGAGTAGACCAATAAGTAGTATTTTGAAATACTCTCCCATTGATCCTCTCTGTTCTTAGACTGACTCGTTCTTGAAGAAATTGTTTTGAATATTGAAAATTTTAGTTGATAAAACTGAATTTTTGGGACAAAATAGTTTGAATTCTGTAAAACAGAGGAAAAAAAAAACAAGCTTATTTAATAGATGTATGCATATAGAGAAGACCAACATAAAGCATAGTAGAATTTTGTACATAAAATACTCCTTCCATGCTGAAGGACGACCAATAAAAAACTATAAGATGCAATCATAGGAATTTTCTGGTATAGTAAATTAAACCACTAAAAAATAAATCCATCATTGTGGTCTTGTTAAAATATCAAACTAACATTATATCATCTCAAAAGTAACTTATTCCTAAACTACTATCGTGAGTCACTTCAAATTCGTTTTTTTATTTTTTTATAAAAATAGTAGCCGCACTAAACTGATGTTGGTTTTGTTTTTGGTTTTCGAGAGAATAATTTTGAGGTAATATGTTTCGATAGTTGGGTTAAAAATTTGTTGATAATAAACGAGAGGTCTGGTTTTGCTTTGGGGGAGATAAGCATTAGTATTAATTTTCTTTTTTCTATATAATCCTTTTTCTATATGATCTTTTATTTGATTAGTGATAATATATCAAAATTTTATATTATTATATATAAGTTTATATAAATAAGCAATTATATCGCTTTGTTAATTATATAGTGAAATAATAATTAAAAAAATATACTTATACTAAAATAATAATAAGAAGAAGAAGATGTAAATGTATATATATTTTATTGATGTGATGATTTTTTAATAATATCTTTAGATAAATAAAATATACTTTGAATAAAATCTTTAATTTTATTTTGATAGAAAAAGAAAAGAACATTTTTGCCCAACTTTGATTTTTTTACCTAGTTAAAAGAGAATTTGCAATGATTTAATAAGAAAAAAGACAAAAGAAATTATGCTAATGACTTTTATCCTATGCCGAGGTAATCGACATATAAAGGTCCCAAAAAATATCAAAAAAACGTTGTGGCGTGGTCTGCAAATTATAAAGTGCTTTACATGACCGTATTATTGAGTCCTTTTTGTTGCTTGTTTTTTTGGCTTTCTCTCCCCACTCTTTATTTATGGAGCTCAAAGTAGTGAGGATAGGTTTTTATTTATTTTATTTTATTCCATTTTTATTTATTTACTTATTTATTTGTTGAGGAAAACTTTATAATAGAAATATATTATTTCGTTTGATTTAAAGGATAGCATGATAGAGATACTTGGATGAAATATATGTATTAGATATATATATATATATTGATTGAGTGAATCATTATTTTGAGTTTATTTAAAATCACATTCAATAATTTCGTAAAAGTTTGGTACCAACAATTTTGTCTGCATTCAATTATTGCATGGAGATTGCATTGTATCACTGTAAAAAAAAATGAATAATAATATTAGAAATTCAGAAAGAAATACAAAGTGAACCTTTTTATATCCGCTAACTCTTAAAATCAGAAGCAGGTCCTTTATTTGTGATGATAATAAGAGTTCCAACTAATCAGAACATACGATTGATATAAAAAAGGAGGGAGAAAGAGACACAACGAAAGAAAGAGTTGAGATAACGAGAAAGAGGTCCTGCTCATTGTAAAAGAATACACCATAATATTGAACCGCACTCACGCCTTCACCGCATCAACTTGACTGTCCTTCCTATCGAACATATACGTGCGGAGGGCTCTCCGCACTCCATTCTATTTGTATATCACTAAAAAAGAAAGTTATTTGCAGTGCTAAGGCCACTATGCCTTTTTCTTTCCCAAATGTTTGCCCTTCTAGGTTAAGTGATGGCCGACTAATTGGATTTGTGTGGGTTTGGAATTTTCTTTCTCCATTTCTCGAGCCAACTGGAGTTAGTGAAAAAATAATATAAGAATTATTACTAATAATATGTATTCATTAACATATACTTTCATTTCATTACAACGTTGTATTTTAAGTGACATTAATTTTTATTTTATCATAATATAACTTATAATGATAAGAATGAACATTTTAATTTGTTATTATTAACAATCAACGACGCATACCTGTAATAATAAAAATTGTCCTCATAATTTGTGATAAGATTTAATTTTTGCTTCATATGTGTAGCTAGTATAGTGGCAATTAAAGTGTATTTTTTTTATCATTATTAAATGTATAAAAATAATTATTCTAACAAAATAAAAAAATTTCTGACTTAAAATTAGTGACGATGTTTGTATTTTCACTTAATATATTGTTACTATTTTTTTCTCCCTTTTACTGTGTTAGCGTCTAATTGTATCATGTGTAAAATGCATATCATGATCTGATGGATTTTAATAGGAAGCTTTCTTATTTACTAAATTATTTAATTAACACAACACAAATTTGTTTAATAATAACTCAATTATTGTATGATTATGTTTATAATGAAAACATGCTACGTGGAACAAATTATAATTAAAATATAATGTTTAAATTGTTATGAAAGTTGCCTGGTGCTTTGTAACCCTAGCCACGTCAGTTTCCCCTTATTATATGGGAGGTCTTGTGTTCGACCCCAAACACACTGTTGATAGTTTATATTTTGATTTTTTAGTTTGAAAATAAAAAAAAATTAATTTATTGATAAGGTAATATATTTATTAGTTGTAATATTTTCTTTAAAAAAATTATTATGAAAATTAATAATTTAAATAATTTCTTGCTAATATTTATAATTTTTCCACGGCCACATGCCGGAAATCACGCCCTGTGAATTGCTCGATTAAATGAATGACTCTTTGGTAGTCCAACGTACTATGCAATATTGTACGCCTTGTTTGGGTGCGTTTTGGGGAACGCTCCTGTTCTCGAATAAGTCTAAATATATTCCTTCATTATTTATACTATTTATTCTTAAAAAATTTTTTCTTAATCCCCATAATCTCACATTTACCTTTTCATTTCACATTTCCCATGATGACAACCATCAGTGCTGCTCTTGCTGC
>JACGDI010005753.1:52094-73746 GCA_014898725.1 Jacaranda copaia
TGCTTCCTTTTCACATCTCTCCCCCTGTCTCCCCCCCTTGTTGTTGGGATAATAATAATAATAAAAATAAAATAGGAATAGTAATAATAATAATAATAATAATAATAATAAAATAGTAATAATAATATTAATAACAATAAAAAGATTAATATTAGTAATAATAATTATAATTAAATAAAATTTCAACTAACAAACATATGCATAAATATTATAATATAACTCAATTATTTAACCAATAATTACAAACTTACAATATAATCACATCCATTCATTACATATATATACACAATATTTTTTATTATTATCCCTATAGTTAAAAAAATTCTTTAATATCAATTTTCACCCCCAAACACCAACACAAAAGGAATTATATGACATTTACAGTAAAAAATGTTCCCTATAAAACATAACCAAACATATCAAAACTCTCAAATTTCATTTTTTTTACTATTTTTAAAAACAATAATCAAACATTAATCATATTTTTTAATCTTTATTTCACATTCTTCCACAAATTTTTTATTATTCTTTTTTTCAAAATATATAATAAATACATAATAAAATCAAACATAAAACATATCCAAACACTTACATAATTTTCCCCCATATAATTGGATATCATTTTGATATGCTTCTAGATTTGTGTATAAAAGTACTAACGCTAAATATCAGGCCCACTGTAATAACAGATACGTCAAATCAAATCTTTACCTTTTTTCTTTTTCTTTTCTTTTTTTTTCCTGTTGAAAATAATTCATTTTTATTGATAATGGTTAAATTTCACTGAAAATTATTTAGATATATTTTTTAATAATTAATTAATTTAATATAATTAATCATTATGTAATACTCGATCTTAGCTTAAAGGGTGGAGAAAGATAATAATTAAAGGTTGATACATTTTTCAATAATTAATAAAATATAAATTAATTATTGTGTAGTATTTGATTGTAGCCAAAAGGTTGAGAAAGGTAACAACTATGCAACCGAGTGGTTATTCATGAATTTCTCACATGAAATTAAATTAATATGATATTTTTCTAGAATTAAAAACCTAAAATTTTGTGATAACTATAAAGTCTTGTAAAATGGGCTTTTACTATTTTAGCCGCTCTCATTTTCCCCGTTGGAAAAGGTTTGTCAATACATAGAGAAAAAAGTTATAACAAAAAATAATGTAAAAGCGGATGCTCAAAAATTCAAAGTCATGACCAAGAGTAGCTTAGAAATTAGAGCATCTCAAGAACCAAATTAAATTTACCTCCACAATACGTTAAATTACATATAAGATACGCAAATAGAAATTGTCTTCAATCCATATATATCGAATTGAATTGGTCTATAAATTGATTGAATTAAGTTGAGTGGATAATTAATTTAATGACATTATTTATATATATATAATTAAATTTTAAGATCTGAACCCTAACAATTTTGGAAGGACATTATTTGCAAATATATTTTTATTTATTGTTATGAATAATTGTCAAGACTATGCTCTCATGCATGTACCCTAAATCCATTAAAATTTGTGATGATGTTCCAAAACATTTTGTAAAACAAAATTTTAAAAGAGATCAAGAGCGTTTATATATATTATTTAAGAAGACAAAACCCATGTTTTTAGCCTGTACCTCACTTTTCAAGGGAAAAAAAAAAAGGTTACCAAAAAAAAATCTCTATGATAAAAACTACTCAAATTTAATATCAAAATTCTTCCAAAATAACTAATTATAAAAAGTGTAATCCGAAAAAGATTTTATTTCTAACCATGCCTTTGTAACTTTAAATTAATTCTCGAATTCTTTGTATTTTCTCATGTGATGCTCCAACCTTCCACAAATAATGTATCTAGTATTAATTCAGTTTTCAACTGAAAACTCGTTTTTGTGTTGGTAAAATGATGTCATATTCATAAAAATAACATTGAATTCATTTTTTTTTCGACAAAATATCCTACAAAAACTAACTATTCTTTTTCTTTTCTTTTCTTTTCTTTTAATATCCAGATCCCTATTTCAAGCATGCATTTATATATACCAAAATGGCCAAAAAAATGATTGCACTACAAGTTAATTTCTATATAATTCTCGTTTTCCATGATTAGGTTTTAAAAGGATTATGGAAGGATCGGATATTGGCAACTCACATCAAACTAGTTGATGAACTCGTGTTGATTAAATAATACGTTTTTACTGAAAAAAAAATCTTATTTAATTAATAAATCTCAACAATCATGGCTCAATGATGTGGATATTTTTACTAAGCTTAAAGATTAATTTGGATTTTGTTACATTCACAATGGACTTACAGACTGGAAATCTGATCAGATCCAAATCTCAATATATTTTTCAAATCTAATTCTTACGGCTTAATTTTATTTATGTTTCACATGGATTTCATGAGAAAAAATGGGCATTAGAAATCCGGCATGCATCGTCTCTAATTATGATTCAACGTAACTTAATTTTCTAATATTAATGCCACGATTAGGGTTTTGTAATGATTTGCATGTATGCACATTTAGAATTTCATTAAGATTCGAATTTTGAAAGAATTTTGTGATGATTAAATTTTATTTTATTTTATTTTTCCTTTTATATCAAAAGATGATCATGAACTATTTTTCAATTATTCTCTATGTTTTTAATTTTGCCACCGATCTTTTGAAGGAATTAAACTCATCATCAAATTACTACTCATTATATATCTGTAATAATCGAATTTGGTGGTTTAAGTGGGAGTTTAAGCAGCGTGCATGATGAAGACATTTTTTTTTGAACAATCTTTTCATCAATTTTTAATATCTTTGCTTGCGAATATAAGTTCTCTCAAATGAATCATCTTCTTCTTTAATTTGTCCTTTCTTATTTATCTTATTTTTGTTGCGTTGCATGAGTTTATCTAATTAATACTGATGATATAAATCTTTATTTCATGCAGGAGGAATTGAGACATTTAAATTAATTTGTACATTGCTCTTCTTTTTTTTACACATTAAAAAACTTTTTGCTAATGAGAAAATCTCCAATTACAAATACCGATACGACAATATCATCATAATACAAACAAATTTAATTATGATCAAATAAGTGTAAGTTTTCTTCTTTTTGAACTTACAAGAAGCAATAATTAAAACTATTTACATGATTGAACTATGCGATTCATCATACACCAATAATTGCACTTGTTCTTGAAGTTCGAGACAGCTTTGAAAATTACTTGTATGCCAAGCTTTTGCTTAAGAAGCATTATTGGTTATTTGGATTTATACTGAAAAATTATTGGTTGTTTGGATTTATACTCACCCTTTTTCTTGAAATCATTTTCACTAGCTAATTAAAAAGGTATACAGCTCTAGAATATGAAGAATTTTTTAAGATTGATTAGATAATAAAGGTTCCCCATGCAAATTGACTGCCTAATTTCTTTTTTGAGTGTGGCATAAAGTTTTGATCATTGTTAAGATTGGACTCATTATTTAAAGTTTTTCCATTCAGGCAACAGATTGCCCAACATTAGAACAAAGGTATTTTCGTGGATATACCTACACAAGAATGTGCAATTCTACCCCAACTGAGAGGCTTAAACCTTTGATTAATTAAAAAGTTTGGAAGATTTACCGAGAAAAATTAATTGAAAATGGACGGATTGGGGGGACTAGAATTTTTTATTGAAAAAAATCTCCACAATTATTAAAATTACTTGAGTCGTAGTCAGTTTTTAAAATATTTAGATAATATTTAGTGATAAATTTAATTAAACGACGGTTTAAAAGTTATTTTAAAATTTATAATGGGAACAGAAGCAGAGAGAAATAAAAAGGTTAAAGTCTATACTACGATCATTATTTAGAATTTGTTTTCTTCTTTTTTCCTTTTCAAATTTAAAATTTAAAATTTAAGGTCATGATTCCAACATTTAGAATTTTGTTTTCTTCTTTTTTCCTTTTAAGATTTAAAATTTAAGGTCATGATTCTAACATTAAATTTCTCTGTGGAAAGATTGGGCCAATGTAATGAATGCTTCAGTATTTGGGTTTGTCTTGAATTGTGAAGTCTGTTTTTTCAAGTCATAATTTTCTCAATAATTATATTTTTAGGTGCAATAATTATTTCCGAATTACGCAGCCTATGTCGCCCATCATAAGTCATTTATTTGATTTTATTTGAGAAAGAATTAGGCATCCTCTTGATTAATCAATCAAAAATTTCATTTTCATGAGTACCCTAATGACAATAACACAATTGATATCACGAAGTTAGACAATTTTTGTGGACCCGTTCGAGATGCCATGGATTTGAGTTAGCTTGAATTTAAAAGGAAAATCACATCAAATCAATTAAATTAATGAGGTTGAGCTAGAGTAGATTTCGCAAAATAAATTTTCAAATACAAACCAAATAAACCCGATCTATATTGGATTGGATCGGGTCGGAAATTGGGTCTATTTTTTTTTTTTTTAAAAAAATCTTCTTACTTAAAAACTCATATAGCAATTAAACTTTAAATTTGCATTATGACATCAAGAAACCATGTGACAGAAATCCAAAATAAGTATTAAGAACAAAAAATAAATCCAATTAGACTCCACAATGACAAAATAAAAATCCGAACTCTAAATCTAAATTTCAGATTAAACATAAAACGAAAACACACAAGTTATGATTCATTATCATTCCAAAATGCAGAGAAAGGTCGTAACAAGCAACACAATTTGAGCATTTCACTTACATCCTGCAATGAGCCAATGAAAAATATTAATGCAAATATTAATTTTTTTAACTACACTCTAATATGAATAACTTGACTAAACTTATATAAACTTTTTTACTTAGGGATTTAGGGACTAAGGCAAGTGAAAATTATTTTTTCTAATTTTTAATAAAGTTTATCAAGTTGTTGGGATTAGGCTGGGTGTACAAACATAAAATCTAAAAATCAAACTAATTATAATCAATTTTGATCGAGTTCTACCTGATTATTCAAATTGCACTAAATTAGACTAACCAATTAAATTGATTTGACTTGGATTGTCGTGTTCAATAGGTTAACCTAATGTAATAAACATCCCTACATGCCACACACTTCGTAATATCATTCTTATGTCTACTTACAAGAAATATTAGAGAATATTTGCGGCTCATAAGGTCCAATATTAAGTTGCAAAGTTAGGCTAAACATAGTCTTAGACATATTTCTTCAAACGTCTTAAGGTTAATTACCATCCGAATATCTATAACATTTTGCTAATCTTGCTAATTTTTGGGTGTCGATTTATATACACTTTGTTTTTCTTGAAGTCAGCCCACAAGCCTTTTTTCCCCCTTTAGAATTTGAGAGTTTTTTGTTTTTTTAATAATGATTTATTAGATAATAAACGTTTCACATGCAAACAACTTTCCCTTCTGTAGTGATGTAAAGTTTTAATTATTTCAAAGGTTAGACTCATTCAGAGCCTTTTCATTCGGGCAAAATAGTGTCCCATGTTAGAAAAAAATGCAGGAAAAAATGGTACTTTTGTGGTTATACGTAGACAAGAATATGCAATTCTGCCCCAGTTGAGGGGCTTAACCTTAACTCATGTGAAAGAATAGAAAACTTCCTACGGCAAAGATTACTTGAAATTGGATGGATTTGAGAGACTAGAACGGTTCATTGGAAAAAGAAAATTCCATATTGATGGAATATTATTTGAGTAGCAATGAGTTTTTAAAATGACTAGATCATATTGGGCGATAAAGTTGGTCAGACGACTGATTAGAAATTATTTGAAAAATTTATAAAATGAAAATATAATCATTAAAAATAATTTTTTAAAAAATCGAACCTTATACTAAGACCATTTTTTTTTCGAAATTTTCTTCTTCTTCTTCTTCTTCTCATCCTTTAAAATTTAAAATTTAAGGTTATAATTTTAAAATGAAGTTTGAATGTAGAAACATTGGTCATATGGAATCAACGATTTGATATTGGGTTTGTTTTGAATTGAAAAGTTTGTCCTCTTTTGGTAATAACTTTCTCAATAATGTAGTTTTGGGTGCAATAATTATATCCAAAATTAAGCACCCTATGTCGTCAACCATAATTAATTTATTTGATTCCGCATAGTCTTGATTATATTTTTCAATTTTCATTAGCACCTTAATGACAATGAGACAATTTTGACTCCCCCGAGGTTACTAGAGAGTACTCGTTGCCACGCTAGTCTACAGGCTTGTTATGTAATCTATTTATACTGTCTACTTATAAGAAACGTTAGAGGATGTCTTAAGAGAAACAAACAATAAGCCCATTTGAACACAATTGGGCCCAATATCAATAGGTTCCAAAATTGGGCCAACCATGGTCCTTTGAAGTATTTGAGTTTCTGTAATGTTTCTCTAATCTTGTTACTATTGGGTATATTATTTTTTCCTTTAATTTTTTAATTTACACACACCTTGGCACTTAAAATTTATTAGGATTTAAATTTCTGACCTTCCCGATAAAGATATTAGGATTTGTTTTCCCTTTTTTTTTGGGTACGCCATTGAGGTGACTTTGAGAAGCATAATTTATATATGTATAATTTTTATTTACACGGGTTATATACATAGTTAGAGTTCATTATAATTCAAATACTAACCTTATACGTATAAGTGTGAGAGTAATTCTGTTTGATCAATTGATTAGTAACAAGTATAAATTATATTTAAATAAATTTTGTTTGACTTTTTTGTTGATCTTTTAGTTATTTATATCTCCTTGTATTTGCATTAAAAGAAAACGACAAAATGCCCAATAGCAAAAATGTCCAGAGTACATATGCTTGGGTGTGATGTACTGATCATGACAAAATATGGCCTTTCTAACACGCAGGCGCAACCCAGGCAAAATAAAAAAAGAAAAAGAAAAAAAACCCATCGTTTTTACCTATACAAGAAAAATAAATACTAGTGACAAGTATGTTAGCGATGGATATCAAACTTATTAAATCACTAATCATATATATATATTAATATATAAAATTTTTATTTTATTATGATTATAATTTTCATAATTTCATAAAAATAAAAAAAATTATATAGGTTATCACTAGAGATAATTAGTAACAAAAGAATTATATATAAATTGTTACCATTAAACATCACCAATATATGATGACAATTTGATGGAAAATGCCTTCTAACTAATATACTCTACGAATTGTTAACAATAATAATAATTTAAACATAATTATTGTCATTAAAAATTATTTTTGTTGAAAATAAAAATTATTATTTTTGTAATGCACATTATTATTGATAGTCTTAATTTTCTTTACCAATCTTAATTTTCTTATAGTGATAATGACTGTTGAAGACAAAGCTATATGTTTTAGATATATATTTACAAATCTCAATGAGCTTTGAGGTTCTTTTCTTTATTCTCTATTTTTTTTTCTTAATAGAGGGAATGGCCCAATCAAAATTGTTCTTTCCTTTTTCTTTTCTATTTCAAATTCCTTTAGATTTTCAGATGAAGGCATTCCTTCCTTCAGCGTCTGCGTCTTAACTGGAATTTCAGGATATAGCTAGATTGCGTGCCTACAGCTGCCAATAGAGTTTAGATTATCTGCCAAGCAAGGGACTATGTAGTAATACTTTAGAAATTTAATAAATTGCTTTTTATTGCAAGAAGAAAAATAATCAAGTAAATCCGTCAATCAAAGTAAGAAAGTTATTAGTTAGGATTATGTGTTAAAGTCTTATGAAAATTTAAAATTTTTTTCGGCCTCACCAGTTATATGAACATAGAGATCGAGTTGAGTAATATGATAATATGAGTTTATGTGATTATAATAAAATACTTTAAATAATAAGATTTTTTTTTCAATCTAAAGTAAAAAATTAAGCAGTCGAGTATCCAATTTATTTATTTTTAGATACATCCTTTTTTTTTTCTTTTTCAAATTAAATAGCCTATGATAAAGGTTTATCGTATAGACAGACTTTTTCTTTTCATTTTTTTTTTTCACTCAAGAACTTGATCAAGAAATTTGAATAGAATTTTGTGTTTATTACATCATTAGACAATATAATCTTTTAATTATTCTTGGGATTATTAATTAATTAATTAATAATTAGTAATTTAATTCACCAATCTAATTATTATTTCTCTCAAAAATCATTTTTTGGAAAGGATTGAGTAAAAGACGACACTTCTCATTTCCTGCACGCAGAGAAAAATCGTCCTAAACAAAGACTTTGGTCCGTCAGTACGGACTCTATAGTCAATTAGTCCAACAAAACATTGTCGAAAGTAGCAAAAAATCCCAAAATCATCTCATAATTCTCTTAAACGGGCCTCGCCCTCTCTGCACTCTGCCCTTCTTTCTCCAATTCTTTCCTTCCCATGAGCGCAAATTTATTCAACATAAACCTGAATTTTTTTTTTCAATTATTGGATCAAGATTTCCTTTTGTGTTTCATTTTTTTTCTTCATATGCATTAATCCGTAACTTGTATATTTCTTGTGAATTTCACAGTTAAATGGAATTATCATATCCATTTCCGCCGCTCTCCGTCGCTTCCGGCCGATGCCGCCGGCTTCTTGTATGTGACACACACCGCCGGAGCCCAAATGTCGTCTCTTTTTCCCCAAACTGCCCTCCCTGTTCTTCCTATTGCACCACTAGTACCTCCTTATCCTCATCATCCCATTTCAGAATTTCACTCCCGCAACACCGTCACGTTTACAGAACAAGTTCAATTCCTCCCAAGAAACGGTTTGTCGTAGTTTCTGGAATTTTCGAGAGGTTTACTGAAAGGGCGATCAAAGTGGTAGTATTTTCGCAGCGAGAAGCCAAGGCCTTTGGCAAAGATATGGTGTTAACTCAGCACCTATTGCTGGGCCTCATCGCGGAGGATCGTTCCCCAGAAGGGTTCTTGAATTCCGGCATCACCATAGATGCTGCGCGAGAAGCTGTGCGGAATTTTCGGCGGGAAGGCTATCGGAGTGGTAGAAATGAGGAAAGCGCTCCGCCACTGGAAACTTCGGAGACGGATGTGCCGTTTGCTGCGAGCACTAAGCGAGTTTTTGAGGCTGCCGTGGAGTTTTCCAGGGCTATGGGGCAGAATTTCATTGCGCCGGAGCATCTCGCCGTTGGATTGTTTACGGTTGATGATGGGACTGCTACTCATGTGCTCAAGAGGTATTATCTGTTGATGAATATATGTGCACACATCCATATATGTGTGTGGGTATGATCATGAAATGGCCAACATTCTTGATATGTTTATCTTGGTTATCTTTGCCCCGTTTAGAATTAATGGATCAGTAACTTCCCATTTCTCCTATTGTTATTTATTTATTTATATACGCACCTGAATCATTTAGATTTGAATCTCATACGTCACACAAATAAACTACCGTTGGATGATGCCACCCAACCAATTGATCGATGGCCCCATTTTCATGCAATGTTTGTTCCTTTCCTAAGAATCAAAGAACAATTTATGAGTAAATCCATGTAGTTTTGCCCATAGTTACCCTATCCACTGTACTTTATGATATGCGGTAAGCGATAATGTTATTTTTTAAAAGATGTGTTATGTGGGGTAGGCTTAATTAGTTCGCTCTTTTGGCACATGGTACACTTAAATAATTTAGCTGGTCTGATGTCAGTATAAATTTTTGTAAAATGTTACTCTATCAGTAGTTCATGTATCGTATGTATTATTTACCTAAATTATTGAGACTTTTTTTAAATATTTTTTTTATTAATATCAATAAAAATATTACTCTATTAGTTATCAACATATCAAAAATAGTTGCTATTAATTTACTGGTGCAATTGGGTTTGATTATTTTCAGAAAGATACCTGGTTAACGTGGCAATTATATTAATGCTTTTCTAATAGGATTCGATTTGATGCAAGGCAGTTGAAGGCTCAAAATAGATTTCAAGCTTTAAAGCATAGTTGTTAATCTCCACTTCTTAAGACATGAAGTTCAAGACTAAGAGGGACTCTAATTAGATTAGACTCACAAGCATGGTACTCCACTTTCAATGATCTGGTCTGCATATCTTAAAAGTAGCAATTTTGTAAAATTACTGCTTATCTGTTGTTCATATCTTGTGAGGCGTTTAGAATCAACTCTCACCTGGGCATACTTTGTGCAATGTGTAGAAGATTTTTATGATAGATATTATATGTAGAAGATTGATAATTAGTTTTATAACATTTTGAAGCCTGTTATATTTCTTTCCAGTAGGACCAGTACTGTCAGTTCAAGATTTTGAGCAATTGTCTAGCATGTGCATCTTCTCTATTCTCATTAACTGAAAAGTTCCTGCATCTTTGCAATCACATTTGATTCAACGCTCAAATGCTTTTTCCTGCATTTCTGATGCTAACTGAGTTGAAGTTGATCTAATTGTTTGGAAGAGTGCCATCTGTTATTTCTTGGAACTTGACTAAAATGATTTCAGATTAGGGGCAAATGTGAATTACTTGGCTATGGAGGCAATCTCCAGACTTAAAGGGGAGCTTGCCAAAGAGGGAAAAGATCCAGCTACCATTGCATTCAAAATGCATGAGAAGAACCTTACTGGGAAAGTCACTCAAGCTAGATCCCCTGAGAAGGCAAGAGGTAAGAATCAATTTTTCTCCATAGCTTGAATTAGTATTTTATTAGAACGGAGTAGATTACTATGAAGTTTACCAATGTTTAACCAGAGAAAAAAGCTCTTGAACAATTCTGTGTGGATCTTACTGCCCGTGCTAGCAATGGCTTCATTGACCCTGTTATTGGTCGTGAAACTGAAGTCCAGAGAGTTATTCAAATTCTTTGCCGAAGAACAAAGAGCAATCCTATTCTTCTTGGTGAAGCTGGGGTTGGGAAGACAGCAATTGCTGAGGGGTTGGCAATAAATATTGCTGATGGAAATGTTCCCTTATTTCTTATGGTGGGTTCCCTCTTTTGGGATGAAACCATTGATCACTTTTATTTGTTCATCAGGATAGTATCTATAGTAAAGTGTGTTTTTTTGTATTTAATTTAGTTGCCTGCTGAACTTGGTTAATGATAGTGTTTCCTTTTGGACAGAACAAGCGCATACTTTCCTTAGATGTGGGCCTGCTAATAGCAGGTACAAAGGAGAGGGGTGAGTTGGAGGGACGTGTTACAACATTATTAAAGGAGATTAAGAAGTCGGGTAAGCCCCTGCTTGGCTTCTGTGTAGGATCAAGATTTCTCAGATGATGGCTCAGATGTGTGTGGCCACATTGCAGGCAATATAATTCTCTTCATTGATGAGGTGCACACGCTTATTGGTTCCGGCATAGTTGAACGAGGAAGTAAGGGATCTGGTTTTGATATAGCTAATCTATTGAAGCCATCACTTGGTCGAGGTGAATTGCAGGTTATAATCTATGGCGTAATGCTTGCTTCACTATTTGTTGGTTCTGTATCGTATCAGCTGATGCATCATTATGAGACATAGAACTCTTAGTCTCTAATCCTGCAATAAAATTACAAAATTATAAAGATAAAAATAGACGAATTGGAAAAAGAAGAAAAAAAGGAAAGAGACAAAAAGCGACATTGTTTCCTAGTTTGAGGTTTGGGAAATCATAACTGTTTGAATTGCAACATGCACTTTGAGAATATTAAGATCTCTGATTCATATCCATGTACATTTTGTTTATGGCAGTGTATTGCATCTACAACCATGGGGGAGTTCAGATTGCATTTTGAGAAAGATAAAGCATTGGCCCGAAGATTTCAGCCTGTCTTCATTAGTGAACCAAACAAGGTCCTAATACTATCTCTATTGACATGCATGGTGCATGAATTTATTACTAAGAATAATCCTAATTTATTTAGTCTTATTGCTTTTGTCTTAAACATTTTCTAGGAACATGCTGTTCAGATACTGCTGGGTTTGCGTGAAAAGTATGAATCCTATCACAAATGTAGATACACTTTAGAGGCCATAAATGCTGCGGTACATTTGTCTGCAAGATATATTCCAGATAGATATCTTCCTGATAAAGCTATCGATCTTATAGATGAGGCAGGAAGTAGAGCTTGTATGGAAGCATCTAAGAAGAGAAAGGAAAATCGAACTTCAGTACTTTCTAAGTTGCCTAGTGATTATTGGAAAGAAATTAGGGACGTGCGGGCCATGCATGATGCTGTATGGATTGCTTCTTAACCTAGTTACAAGTTCTACATTTTCTTATAGGCTGTTTCTTCTGACATTCAAATCGTTTGCATCTGATGCATTATGCATAAGCAGTCACAGGAAACCAAATTTAGTGAAAATGATGCAGCATCAAGAATGGAAGATGATGGAAAACTCAATTCTGATCCTTGTTTGTCGTCCTCATTCTTGGATGACGAGTATGTATCCTGTCTGGCCTTCTCAAATAATTGATTGCCTTGAACCGCTGGAAACTGAATTTTTTTTTTTTTTTGCCTCATCCAGAACCACAGTGATTGAACCTGAGGACATAGCAGCTATAGTTTCTTTCGTGACAGGAATTCCAGTTAAAAAACTAACAGCTGATGAAAGAATGCTTCTGGTGGGTCTTGATGAACAGCTCAAGAAACGGGTCATTGGTCAAGATGAGGCTGTTGCTGCCATTTCGCGGGCTGTGAAGAGATCCCGTGTTGGGTTGAAGGACCCAGATAGACCAATTGCTGCAATGCTCTTTTGTGGCCCAACTGGTGTGGGGAAAACTGAACTCGCCAAAGCTTTGGCAGCAAGTTACTTTGGTTCTGTAAGAAATCATACGCTACTGCACTATTTTCGTTTGATCGCAATTCTCATGTTGACCAAATTTATTTTTCATAACTAGCTGTTGAGAAAACTTATAAGTTTGAGACAACCACCTCAAAATAAGCTCCCAGTCATTTTGTTATGGTCTTGGTGAAGAAGGGTCACCCTAATGGAAAAAATAAAAGAGAAGTTGGATTCGCATTAATGTTTTTGGGTCATTGGCTAACTTGTTTTGGTTTAGACTTGAATGATCTTCTATCCAGTTATTAGGTATCTTGGAAATTGTAATTGGTTAAGGCCATCCCATTTTTCTGCAACTTCCTTATTGTTTTTTTCCTTTTTCTTTTTAGGAGTCGGCAATGCTAAGATTGGACATGAGTGAATATATGGAACGACACACTGTGAGCAAGTTAATAGGATCTCCCCCAGGTTATGTAGGCTATGGAGAAGGAGGTACTCTTACAGAAGCTATCAGAAAACGGCCTTTCACAGTTGTGCTGTTAGATGAGATTGAGAAAGCTCACCCAGACATATTCAATATTCTTCTGCAGTTGTTTGAAGATGGTCGCCTGACGGACTCTCAGGTTTGGATGCTAAATATAATGTCTCTGCTGTTGCATAATATTGTAAACTACTGTCGGAATGGCTTTTCTTGTTTTATAAACAATGATGATTTTAATTGTCTTGATAGGGTAGAAGAGTATCATTTAAGAACGCACTGATAGTAATGACTTCTAACGTGGGATCTGCTGCCATAGCTAAGGGTAGACAGAACTCCTTTGGTTTCTTTACTTCTGAAGATGATTCAACTTCGTACATCGGAATGAAAGCATTGCTGATGGAAGAGCTGAAGACGTACTTCCGGCCGGAATTGCTCAATCGGATAGACGAAGTAGTGGTGTTCCGGCCTCTTGAGAAAGCTCAGGTTTGGATTTTTGAATGGTTATTTATTGCATTAATATGGCGAGCATGTGAAGGGCTATATTTTCTTTCATTATTATGAAAACCTCTACTCTCAGTTTGATTGGTTAAAAAACTAAAAAGAAAACCATGAATTGATAACTTTGCTCTTGGCTTAAAAAAATTATCTTTTCTAATCAAATTATGACTTTGTGAAATGACCATTCTGCCTTTGGGTGTCTTTGTAATGCTTATATATTTGGGAAAGGGTGCAATTTGTAATGATTCCATAGGTAACGTGGCATCTTAGTAGCACAATTAGGGCAGGAGCAAAAGTAGGTGTTTCATTAAATTTTTCACTATCATCGATCGTTCTCCATCCAAGATCCTAGTAGTGGGGAAGTTTATGAAGTTTTTATGACTATGAAAGATGGAAAGGATGAGTTGGTAATTTCACTAGAAAGTCTCGTTAAACTTACATCTATCTATTTCTCAACATTGCAGCTGCTTGAAATATTGGATATAATGCTGTGTGAGGTGAAAGAACGGCTCATACCATTTGGAATTGGTCTGGATGTAGCAGAAGCAGTGAAAGAGTTGATATGCCAACAAGGATATGACCGGAGTTATGGTGCCCGGCCTCTCAGGAGAGCTGTTACCCTCATTGTTGAAGATCCTCTGAGTGAATCTTTGCTCTCCGATGATTTCAAACCTGGTGATACTGCTGTCATTCATTTGGATGATTCCGGGAATCCTATTGTCACCAAACGGTCAGACAAGAGAATCCAGTTGTCTGATACAACTTCAATGTTGTAGGGACTCGAACTGTATAATACATGAAATAGCAGTTAGGGTGTGATGGTTGTATATTTGAGTAGTATCTTGTATATAAACCCTGTACATAATTGATTCGGGAACATTAATAGGAAAAATGGATCATTCTTTAGGACATGAGTGTATAAAGCTCAGTCCACTGCAGTGGACGCATTGCGCTTCATTACTTTGATGTTAGACCTCTCTCTTTGTCAACAGATGTCTATATGAACCAATGAATGTCAATGTCAGAGACTTGTGAACTGCTGCTGCAATGATCTGCGGTTCTTTTGCCTCGATTCAGTATGCGTAATGGTGAGAGTTGTACACTGATATGAACTTGCCCATTACTGAAATAAGAGAAGCCAAAAAAGGGGAGCTAGATTAGATTTAGAAAGAGCAACAAACCTTAATTAAGATATTAAAGTTCCCATATGTTTTTTTATTTTCTAGGTGGATTCCTTGTTTTACTGCAATCAATTATGAATTAGGCCAATGATTTTTCATACAGTTTAATTTTGTACGCAACACATGAAATAAATCATGAGACTTTTATTTATTTATTTTAGTTGTTTTTGTATTCATCTTCGAGATACCTTTTATTAAGATGGCAAGGAAGGTTATATCAAAAAAATAAATTTTTTTGTTGGAGGTGGAGATGGATTCAATTCGTCTTTCAAGATTTGGCTTATTTATTTCATTGATATGATTCATTCAGTTGAAGTAAGTAAGATTTGGATGAAGTAATTCCTAATGTCTTTCATGATCACTTAAGAAATGTAAGCCAATAAAAGGCATCTAAAAAAGTTTTATGTAATACTTAAAAGTTTATAGATGATGTTCTTCAAATTATTATTTTTTTTTAATTTGGCATAAATTATTAATTCGTAATAAATTCATATTTCTTATGATAACTTTTTCAATTAATCAATATTGCATGACAAGGCATGAGTTATAACTAATAAGAGATATAATTTAGGAACACAATTAACATCCAAATACAATAAAAAATAAATTGAAAATTTTTATGTTGTATTTATTGTAATTTACAGAAAGAAATCAATATGCACTCAACCTGATTGAGATTAAAGATGAATTAGCTGAGGGATTCTTCGCCGTCTATGCTATTATATATAGAAAAAGGGATTTCTGATCGCAATTGTACGAATTTGATCAAATTAGTTAGACCTTTTTTTCAAAAAAAAAAAATAATTAAGAATAACTCTACTTATTGCTCGACTTAAGTATCATCTTTTCTTTTATTTTCTAAACCATCAGAATAAACCAACTAGCCACATTTGAATAATAAACTTCTAATATATTTTTTAAAAGATATTTTCAGGACGCAAAAATCCTGAGAGTTATATGTAGAAATGAGGTATTTAGACACAATTTATACAATTCTGATGAAACTTTGAATTCTCATTTTTTTAACTCTTTAGGCAATTTAATTAATTGCTAAGTATTAATTGTGAATTTTTCAGTTTTTAATCCTCAGAATATATCAACTCAAATACATACGATGATATAGGTAGGAGGTGTTTCAGAATTCTTAAGATTAAATTCTTATTAAATTATGTAGAATAATTTACCGGAGCTTATATTGGTTGTGAATTTCTTTGGTTTTCTAAAGTATGTTAATTGATTAAATTTAATGACCTTTTAATACAATTTTCAAACCCTTTAATCTATTCTGTTATATTTAGTAAGGAGGATTTTTGGATCATACAATATTTGACCAAATTTTGAGTATTAGAATTTAGAATTCTTTTAAATTATTTAGAACAATTTCATTTATTGCTAATATTAATTGTGGAGTCTTGCTTGGTGGCTCGTAGTTCAGTTGCATTAATCTTCCCTATTATGTTGAAGGTTTCGTATTTGACCCAAATGGACATCGTTGTGCAAGTTATGTGCATTTGATTATATAATTTGTACTTTAATTTACTTGATTTAAAAATAAGATAATATTAATTCATTTAAAGGATAAACTTTGTCATTTGTAATATTTTCTCCAAAAAATAAAATAAAATTGTGGATTCTTTGTTTTTCTCAACCTATCAAATGCCAACTAGTCAAAAATAATGATATGTCAATATATTTTTTAAATCATCCACATTTACATGAATTAAGAAAATTTACAGTTAGAATATGTAATTATATAAATTCAAGGAATGTTGCAATTAAAATATTAGGTAATCTAACCAAATTAATTAAAATTCTTAGCAAGCTTGAAAAAAATTGAATGTGGCCAGATTATCATCTATAATACATTTAACCTCATTCCATCTTTGTAATTCTTTTTGAATCTGGACACAATATATGTCATCCAGTACATTTACCCTCGCCTTTCTAATATTTTTCTCATAATTTTAATTTTGTGTGAGAATGTTGTTACCAGCTTCTCTTGATGTACTGTTGCAGCTCTTTATTTTTAATATCTTCCAATATTTCTATTGGATTGTCAATAAATATATTTTATTTTGAATTTTATTTGCTAGATTTTTCTAGTTATATTATTTTACTTCATAATTTATTAATATATTTATTAGAATTTTATCTAATAAAATTTCAGCTTAGTACCATTTAGATATTTTCCTCCGTAACCATTTGCAAGACACGGAAATTTTCCACTGCGGATAAATTAGTTTTGCATTTTAAATCATCTATTTCATTTTATATTTTATCTTATATTTCAATGTGGTGTATAAATATCAAATGCATTTAATTTTTAATTAATTATTTTTATAAAAAAATATTTAATATAAATATCATATATTCATATAATGAAATAAAAAATAAAATATTTAGTGAAATACAAGATGTTTGCAGTTAATTACAGGGTTAGCATTTTTAACAGAGACAGAAAGTGCAAGAAAACAAAAGAGGCCCATAATCTTTTTCTTTTTTTTTAAAAATATATAAATTAGGATATAAATTCAACAGAGTCACACAATTAGTTTCAGGACAGGGAGATGTGGCTCATGAGATAGTCCTAGAACAAAAACATTAACCACAAATGCTACAGATACACCTACTTTTGTTGAACTCAAGCGCATTTCCTCTATTAATATCTTCTTTTTTTCACAAGTCCCAGTTCCTAAATTTTCCATTTTTCGTCAGCTCCTTCATTAATAGTGCTTAGCCTGAAAGCCCTTGACAGAAAGATAGAAGCTTTTGCTGAAATTTCTGATTTTTTTTCCCTGTATGTATATTGTTGTCCTTTATTGAAATAAAAAATGGTCGTGGCTATGGCTTCTACTGGGAGTAATCTTGGGCTCTATGGTAACTTGAAAGCAGTTGAGAAGCAATCCAGTTCTAGGGGAGCTACTTTCACATGCTCCTTCGGTTTGGATCCAGTTCAGCTATCATTTTCCAAGCGGAGGTAGTTTATTTATTTATTTTTAACCGCTGTGTGTGTGTGAGAGCTATGCCGGCTTCTTTAATCTTTATGATGCTATATCTTTTATTTGAAATTGGTAATTTGGATTAAGGTCCGTTTTAAATTCTAAGATGTGAGTTTCAGTCGTCCTAATATGTTTCATCCTCTGATGTTTAGCAGAGGCAATCTGCTTGTATATCTTCTGTTATTATGTTGGTTATAATACTAATAGCTTAAACCTCTGATGCAGCGAAAATGTTATTATATGAATTGTTTCTTCCTGTAATGTCTGCCACATGAACATGATATTATATGGACACCGGAAACGACAATTCTTAAGAAAAGGACGCGACATGGCTCAGTATATAAACTTTATATGCAATATAGACATATGCACGCACACACACACACATATATGTAATGTTGCCGAAATTTGGATCTGGAGATCTTTTTGAAAATAGTGAAGTTGTGGGTTTCTACTTTAAGAATGCACTTGGCTTGAGAAAGTGCTGGAGTTAGTTAAAAAATCATTCGGTGTTCTTTTAACCGTGATTGTTTGTGTTTGTATTTGTTGAGTTCCTAGCAGATCGAATGTATTAGGCTCAGCAGCCCATCTTGGTGGGCTTAATAGTCCTTTCCAATAGGTTATTTTTGTCTTTGTCAAAATTTTCCTTGAGTGCCCGTAAGGTATGTTAATATGTAATCGGTGACTTAGAAATAATGGTAAGACTATAGTGAGGAATACATTCATATCATGTTGTATGTTTGTTAATATAATTTTTGTATTGTGATATTGTGGGAAAAAAGAAAATTTCAAAAAGAGAGAAAGTAAATTTAGAGAATATAATACTATTTTTTAATTAGTTCCAGAATTTTTTTGGTTTTTGTTTTGTTAAATCTACAATTCCTAAATCTTATAACATATATATATACAAAAAAATGTTTCCCTCTTGTGTCAGTCCTCCCTGTATCAAAATATTTCCTTTTTATTCAATTCTTGGACATGCCGTCCACACTGTCATTGTTGTGTTCATATCTAACACGTGTCAGATATTGCACGGGGTAATTTTGTAAGTGTAGTGCATTATAGGCTGAAACTAGTGGAGGCATGGTTATTGAATAACAAGCGGCACTTTTTCACTACAAGTTCATGATTTGAATATCTTGATGAAGATTTATATTGTTTAGCCAATCTTAATTCTCAACTGATTCTTGTAAACCACATTAACTGAAATTATATTGCAAAGAAAAGTTACCTGTAATATAGATCACTGTCCTTCTGCTATATTGCAACTTATCCAAATGATGAGTTTTTGATTCCTAATATAGTTCCTCTCGCTGGAAATTAACCTATGGCTGGCTTAAGCTTTTGTTGGACTGTTGTGCATGCATACACTCGGCTGTGTAGTCAGTGATAGCATAACAATATTCTGAATTTTAATTTTCTCTGAAAATAAAGTATTCACTAATTTTGTTGTATGGTTCAAGTGCATTACTGAACTTCCTTTTTTCTTATACTACTCATGATGTTATGTCAGCTTATGGTCTTCAATGAGTACATTTATACTGAAAGCATCACCTGGTGCAACTGTGGAGGTATGAAATATCAATGAATGCTTTTATTATCGGCTTAAATCAGTTTGTGATCTGTATTATGTAAAATTATTTTTGATGGTTGTAATTGCCAAAGCAGGATGGAAGTTCTCTGGAGACCGATGTAATTCCCACACCTGTTGTTATAATAGATCAAGATTCAGATCCCAATGCCACTATTGTTGAAATCACTTTTGGGGATCGCCTTGGAGCTCTCTTGGATACAGTATGACTCCATGCACTTTCTATTTTTAAATACTCAACTTTGGCCACCAAATATCGACAATTTTTCAACTTGTTGTAGTTCTGAACAACCCAAATAGTTGGTATTGGATCCTTTCTTCCAATCAGTATTTCATCTCTTATTTCATATCATATTAAATGCCAACTGTACTAAATATTCCCTTATAAAAATAATTGATTGTGGATAAGATACACTCGATATATATATATAGTGGAAACGAAACCCAAATTGGAAATTCAATGGCCAATTAATGATTGGTGGTAATTGCATTTCAGATGAATGCTTTGAAAAATCTTGGACTGAATGTTGTCAAGGCAAATGTCTACCTAGATTCATCCGGTACACACAACAAGTTTGCTATAACTAAGGCGTAAGTTCATGCTCTAGATACATTTTCCTTTCTGAGCACTTAATATTTTTAATCGTTTTGTTATGCTTATTTGCCAAACTCTATGTCGAGAAAGTATATATTTTTCCTTCAGTATACAAAATTTATATTCGAAGTCATTGCTAAATCTCTTCATTGCATGCTGAGTTATGTCAAACAAAGCTTCACTTGGCTGAACTTTTGACGTCAAAATCATTGTGTTGTTAATGCATGATTGTTTAAGAAGGTTGTCTAACTTCATAAATCCTGATATTTTGGATCTTGTCTCATTTATCTGTTCCTATTTTCTGAAACATTGTCAAAATTAGGATGTAAGAATAAATGCACGCTGTGGTGATTCTCCCATTACCTCTAATCTTTTCTTGTCTGAACTAAAGAAACTTTTTATAACTCAGTCATCATTGAGTCAAATTAGCATTTATATGAATTATTCAGGACCAGAAAACTCGGCACTATTTGTTTCAAGGCCATGCCTTAAAGCTTGAAAGAAACTTTTATGCAACATCTGAGTGTTCCATTTTGAAGGAGACCTCCAACTAAGATTATCATTCTTATTATATAAAGCTGTTCTTCCATTTATCATTTTCCAGTTCGTCAGGAAGAAAGGTTGATGAACCTGAGTTGCTTGAGGCCATTCGTCTGACAATTATCAACAATCTGCTCGAGTATCATCCAGTATTCTTTTAATTCAAGTTCTTGAACTTTCTGAATTTCTCCTCTCTCTCTCTCTCTTCTTTTGATCTCTGTTCTTAAAGATGCTGAGTTAATCTTTCAGGAGTCAAGTGCCCAGTTAGCTATGGGGGCTGCATTTGGTGTGATGCCACCAAGTGAAAAGGTGTTGTACATTTCATCGCCTCTCTCCCTCTACGTATGCACACACACACACACCACCTACTAAGAGACATGCACGTTTAGTGTCCGCAGTTGAAAAATCAATTCTGCAGACCTCTGTTTCATGGTGAATTATGTTTTGAAGCTGAATGTGAACTTCACTATTTTATGATGCTTGTTGAGATGCCACGTTATCATCTGGAGTTGAATAAAGCAGTTTCCATGTCCCTCTCTTTCTATGGCTTATGGATGAAATTTTTGCATTGAGATTAGTTTAATAGCTTGATTGTTATTAATTTGTGTAATAAACAAGACTAGGTTTAAAACGTTATTCATAAGCACAAGCTCTGAAAGATAGAAAATAATTAAAAAATTGGCTCGTTTATCATTGTTTTGAGTGATGGAATAACTAAGCCATGATCCAAGTATTGTTCCCAACTCTATGTGAAAGCTTAATCCATTGGCCATTTTAGTACTACTAAACTTTGACTAAGAAGGTGTTTGGCTAAACTTATTTAAAAGATTTTATAAGCTCATACATATTATCAAGTATTTTTGAAACTTGTAAAATGGTAATGTTATTTTAAAAATAAGTTCTTGGAGTGTTTAGATCAAATAAGATTATTAAGTTTATAAGATGTTGATAATTATAATTTTGAAACTAATATGATTAAAATTAAAAGAGTTTGTTAAGATCCTAAATGTAAGTTTGGAACTCATACCTTTTTTTTTGTTGGAGGGTGGGGGGGG
>JACGDI010005753.1:73801-96206 GCA_014898725.1 Jacaranda copaia
CTTACAAGCTATTATTTTAAAGATTTTATGGAACACTTTATAACATTTTGTAAGCTCCCAAACATAAACTCAACAGAAAACCTTTAAGTATATAGTAAGATATTTCCATGCACCCTCTTGAGTATCATCTCGCTGCAGTTCCTTTCAATACAGATGTCCAACTTATTCCTGTGCACCACCGACTTTCTACTAGTGTGGAACCGGAAAAATTAGCAAAACATTGGTATAAAATTATGTACGTATACTTCACTCACGTTTAACGCAGGTTGATGTGGATATAGCAACTCATATCCATATCTATGATGACGGTCCTGATCAAAGGTAAAGCCATTTAATCCTTTATTCCCTCAACTTCATATGTGGACTAAAAATTGGACCAAATTTGCCTATTTGCTGCTTTGATGGCCCTCATGCTTTTACAATATTGTTGCAGCTTGCTCTATGTAGAGACAGCGGATCGGCCTGGCTTACTGGTCGATCTTTTTAAGATCATTACCGACACAAATGTTGCTGTAAAATCAGGAGAGTTTGATACTGAGGTAATTATCAGTTTCAGACAAATGTTAATATGTTTGGTCTAGTAATGAACAATCAGAGCTTCATCCTTTGTGAAATTTTACATTATTTTTTTTCCTATAGGGCTTGTTGGCTAAGGCAAAATTTCATGTAAGCTACAAAGGAAAAGCTATCATCAAGCCTCTTCAACAGGTACGTCAGTCCCTCGCTGAAGAATTTGGCTGTCTTATTTTAAAGCCGATCTTTGTTGACTTGTTTTTGATGAGATTCATGAATTATTTCATAAAACATGGTAGGTTCTTGCAAATAGTTTGCGGTACTTCTTGAGGAGGCCAACCACAGAGGAGGCAAGTTTTTGATGCGTCGAGGAAGACACTGCTAGTAAAAGAATTAGTTATATGCCTCTATCTCTTAGGAAATCATCCGAAACTGTTTTGACCTGCAATTGCTGTTGACAGCAAACGGTGATGCTTTCAAGTATACTTAGTAATTGGCAATGCTCACTGGAAAAATTTCTGCAGAATTGTTAGTACTCATAATACATAGAATAAGTTGGCGGAAGTATCTTGCTGAAAGAATGGAAACCAAATAGTAATAATTCTAAGAAATGTAAGATTAAGCTAGAGAAGATAATTGAGTGGCTATTGACTCTCTATCTTCAAAATTCTGCTATGGATATGATGAATGTAGAGGCTAAGGCTATCTATTGAGTCGCTCATATTTGGTGCTTTTTACTAATTGATTTTAGTGGTTCAAATTTGTGGTGTTATTGATTTTGATTTGAGGAATTATGGATTATAAAAACTAAAAAATATATAAATATATATATATATATATATATATATTTTCACAGTATTAAAAGGAGGAAAACAACACAAGAATATGTGATTATTTTTAATCTACCATTATCATTTATCTGGGAACTATTTTTGTCTTTATCTATGTTTTATTTATCCATTATTTTCACTTTCTTTTCGTTTTTCATTATATTCACGACTTAATTTGAAGCACAGACAAAGGGACTGAATGAAAAGACTCACCCTTTCTCCTAAAGTTGCATAAACATCATTGTTCTCCTCAGATTCTTGGATTTGCAGTTCGAGATTTGCTGTCTCCTACTCGTCCAACACATCGTCCATCTCGTACGACAAATCTTGGAGGTTTTTTAGCCATGTTTTGACGCTTGGATCCGTCACTCCCCTCCTCTCTGCGTCGTATAAAACTTCTTGGATTTTCTTTAGCTTTGAGGAGAGGTTTTGGACTTCTTGTTTGGAGCTGAGAACTAGATTAACCTCCTTCTCTATGAGATGAGCTAATCTCTCGAGCACTGGGGAAACAGCCATGTTTGGTTTCAGGTTGAGGATAATTAGCCACCAGCAGTTCTTGCAAGATTTGTCTGAAGCAGCTGCAATAGGTGATCTAAGTTTATCACGAGTGAAAGAACTTCCACCAATCAAGATAGATAATGGAACCTTGTGATAGATAATTGGCTGATTAAGCTACAAAAATATTTCCATTATATAATTGAAGGGTCATGATCTGCTATAGATTTTTCTCGGGGCTGGGGACGGGGGGTGGGGGTGAAATAAAAACTAATTATACTTCCTCATTCCAATATTATGATCTAACTAAATTAAATTAGTACAAGTATCTTGGAATTTTAAGGATCCTTGTATTTATAGTAGTGCGAGCTCAAGGTTTTGTAAGGAGCCATGCATGGAGTTTTTTGGGACACAAATCTATCTACTTTAGTGGATGAGAACTGCAATAAAATATTGAAAAGTGGGGTTTATATTAAAATAAATAATTTTAGAGATTGTTAGAAGATTAATTAATAATAGAACTAAGGAATATTTTAAATTTAATTAGAAAATAGTAAAAATGTGGAAAATGTTTTGCAAAAATATTTTATACTTGAATTTGTGTAAGAAAATACAGGTTAATTGAAATCAAAACGTAAATATAAAAAAAAATAATAATTATTGAATAGAATTTTTTTTGTTTTTTAAATTCGAAATGCTTTAGAGTGGCGGGGGGTTTGGCATTGTCCCCTATCTTGTATATTAATAATCAATAAAGGAGTACATTATATTTTACAACTGAAAAAATTATTGAATAGAATTTAAAGATGCTACTGTTAACTTTTTAAAATTTTTTATTTATAATATATATTCCTCTTAGTCTTGACTTTCATCTCATTCTTCCTATTGATGCCTTGAAAAGTATATTTCTTGATTGAAGAAGCAGTTGGGAGCTGGGAATTTGATATTTTAATACCCGAAATTGCAAAAAACTCAAAATAGTGATGAATGAATGCCAAGAATTTAAATGAATTGCTAAAAGACAGTTTTTGATTGATTTTTCTTCCAAGCTGAGTTATCTGTTGCCAAAGTTGAGGAATTTGAATTTAAAGACTCGTACAATTGACTCAAACGCATCTAGACCAAGTTTTAAAAATTTAGTGTCGTCAATACTTGGAGACCTTATCTTGAAAATTCATCCAACTTAAAAGAAGTATGTGGAAATGCTCGGTAATTTCTCCTTCCAATTACAAAATTTAAAAGATTGCAGAGAGTTCTTTGAAACTCAGACATCTTATTTTTCTTTCAGTTGTATTTGTATGAATTCTATAGGTGTATGAAGTAGAAAAGTCTTAATTTGAATATTTTTGATATTATCTTATCAATATATATATATATATATATTATTAAAGAGATATTATCTACTTTTTTTATTTGACATGCAATTTAGTTTGTCATTATCTTATTAGACTGTAATGTGCCATTTGATTGGTTGGAACATCTCTACTTTATGTTTGGCTATATTGGATCTGCTAACAAAAAAATTATACGAATAACGATTAAATTACTTATTTATATTTGAAATTAAATTTGATATTCCAAAACATAAATAAAAAAATAAATTACTTGTTAATATATTATTTCACATAGCCTATTACAATTAGCCGTAAAAATTAATATATTTTTTTCTAAGAAAATTTCATCATCAACAATAAGGTATAATTAAATGAAGATAGGATAAAAATTAGAAAAATATTATCAAATTAAAAAAGTTCTAATAATTAGGCTCGACCAAAGGGTGAGGAGACATATGGCTTATTGACCCCTAAACTATGATGGAGACGTCGCCCACATCATATCAGAATCTCCATCTTAATTGAAAACCGAAAAGGTAATTACTGATAGCTAATTGAAACTTCATGATCACCACAGAGATAGAACAAAAATGAGCATAACAATATGGCATGTCATTTCCCACTTCCTTAGAATAATTCTCCAAAACAAATTCTACAGATCAAATATAATCATTTGTTTTAGTATTAAAAATAAATAAGGAATGACACGCTTCAATAAAATAATAATAATAATAATAACAATAATAATAATAATTTTGGAAGTTTAGAGATATTTAAATGAAATAAATAAGTGTTCAACTCATATATAATCCAGCACCTACATACTAATTTTTTTTTTTTAAAATTTAATTAAAACAAACAAGTCGAAGCTCTTTCTTATATATAATGGTACAAGACATCAAAAAGCACTCAAATACACATTTTAGATCTCTATTTCAATCTGTATTTCATCTTTTATTTCATTTCACAACTGCATGCCGATTGCCGAGTGTATATAATCCACAAATAAATCTAGTAAATATGTCTCGTGGATATTCTGCTTTAATCACAGAAGTTGTTTTCATCCAATGACTAACGTGCTGGCCGCTCTATCTTCTTAGCTTATCGCTGCTGTTGGGGCAGAGTTAGACGGTACTTATTCTTCATATGCTGTCATTACTTCTTCTCCAACAAAAAAAAGTTCACCACTAGTGAAATCTAAGGGTTCAGACGTGATGACATTCCTTTCTAAAACAGAAGGTGCTTGTGCAGGAAGACTGCACCTAGACCGCCTGTCCAAGAAACACCAAACTTAAATCTCAAAGTAAAAAGTGCACAGAAAGACATGAAGTACTGAAAGCTCAAGCAGATGTTCTAAAATCAACGCTCACAAACCTGTTATCATTGTTCGAATCTCTGTCTTAACGTTGGGAATGTGAGAGATCATGTTCCAGTTGTCTCCTGAGCCTTCCGTATAACGCTCAACTAGAAGCTCAGAGTCCCTCATGGTCAAAAACTCCAGAGAAGATGCCCGGTGGAGGAGGCGATGAGGCAATGCCTTTAACTTGGGGCAGTTGATGATTTCTATCTCCTGGAGACACGGCATTATGGAGAAGCTGTATTTGTCTTCCTCAATTATATCTTCCCATCGTTCCCATTTTTGACACCTTGAAAAACGTAGTTTCTTCAACTTAGGAAACTTAGCGTCCTTTGACAATCCTTCAAGAGTTTCTTCGATCCCCAAGAACTCATTGCCAACACATTTCATGTCATTCATATGAAACACAGTAAGCTTCTCAAGCATTGGCAATTTTCCCAAAGGGGGCAGAGAAGAACAGTTTTCACAGTGATCAATGCTAAGTACTCTCAGATTGTTGAGGGATGTGATCCAATCTGGGAACCGGGGGCACTTGTATTGATAGAATCGTAGGTGTTGGAGGTCTGGAGGTGATTGAAGAGCATCCATAACACCAATACTCACCTTCCCATGGAAAATTATGTGCAACTCAAGAATGTGTATCTTATTCTTCAATCTTGCTTTCTCAGCCTCAACCAAGTCATCCACCTCATCCATGTCTTTTAGAAAAAGATAAAGAGATCCTCTAAGTTGGTTTAAGTTTTGCAAATATCCCAACTTACTTGATCCTCTTCCAGCTTTGAATCTGTTCAACGTCCAAAGACTGGTTAATTTCTCCAATCCTTGGGGTAGCTTTTGTAGGCTAGGAGCCATGTATATTAGAAGGTGCCTGAGGTTTATCAGTTTGTGAATCCCTTCAGGAAGAGCAGAGAGTTCCCTACATCCTTCAAGATCCAAAGTTTGCAAATTATGCAAATCACAAATGGTCTCAGGGAGTTCCCGTATAGGAACGTTGGTCAAGTCAAGATACCTCAAGTGAATTAGTTCCCCAACCTCTTCTGGGAGCTCCTTCAAGTTGCAGTTATTCATTATCAGTACCCTAATACGTTTCAAACGACTAAAGAGATCCGGGGTGAGCTCTTCTTGAGAAACATATCGTGCAGCAAATGAACGAACTTTTCCTACGTCGTCTCTCTGATGAGATGAATGTTTTCCAGCCTCCAATCCACCATCCATGATGAGGCAATATTCACTTTTTGATAGGAAATTAGCAAAGTCATGCATTATATCATGCATTTTGAAAGAGATGTAGCTCTCACCATCATCAGCCCTCATGATATCTTGAAAAAATGATCGCATGGCTAAGTTTTCAAAATACTGTAGTCCTTTTAAATGCACCTTATCCACCATTCCTTTGGAGCTCAAATAACCATGAGCCAACCAAACTCTCAACAGTTTATCCACATGTGTCCTTTCGTCCTTCAGATATATGGCACAACTTGTAAAGCAGCACTTAAGTATGGTGGATAAATCACTGTAACTCAAACTCAACACACGGAAAACATCTTCTGCCACTTCCTCCAACTCCCACAATGGACTCTCCAACACATCTTGCCACTCTTGAACACTATTCCTAAACGATAACATGCTTCCCATACTCCTTGCAGCGAGTGGCAATCCCTTGCACTTCATCGCAATCTTAAAACCAACGTCTTCAAATTTCTTACATTCTTCTTTCCCTCTCCCAGAAAATGCTATCCCACTCAGTATAGACCAACAAGCCGTGTAGGATAGTTGGCCCAATGTCTGGATTTCGTAGCTGCCCATCATTCTAGCAACCCTTTCACTTCTTGTGGTAACCAAAATTTGACTTCCTGGCAAACCCTTTAGGCAACTTTTCAAGGGCTCCCACTTTCTATAATCTTCTGTCCACACATCATCTAGGACAATAAGGAACTTTTTCCCCAAAACAGAGTCTTTTACACGCTGTAAAAGCATTTCCAATCCACCAGCATCAGAGGAACCCTTTCCTGCAGCTTCAAGAATTGCTTTGGCAATAGCCCTTCCATCAAAAGGATCAGAAACACAAACCCAAGCCCTCAACTCAAAACGCTCATTAATTTTGGAATCGTTGTATACTAATTGGGCAAGAGTTGTTTTCCCCACCCCTCCAGTGCCCACTATAGACACAATCTTGGTGCCAATTTCTTCCCCATCAAACAACAATTTGTCCAACAAGCTATCCTTGTCAAACTCCCTACCATAAACACTGGATTCATCAACAAAAGAGGTGGACTCAACCCTCTTAAATTCTCCCAAATTCTCACCCCCACTGGGAAGAAATTTATACTTATCTTTCTCTTCCAAGATCAAATCAAGCTTTTCATTCAACCCTTTAGTTTTTAAAGCAATATCACGACGGCGCAACACATGTTTGAAGCATAGACAAAGGGATTGAATGAAAAGACTTACCTTTTCTCCCAAAGTTGCATAAACATCATTGTTCTCCTCGGATTCTTGGATTTGTTGTTCGAGATTTGCTGTCTCCCATTCGTCCAACACATCGTCCATCTCGTACGACAGATCTTGGAGGTTTTTTAGCCATGTTTTGACGCTTGGATCCATCATTCCTCTCCTCTCTGCGTCGTGTAAAACTTCTTGGATTTTCTTTAGCTTTGAGGAGAGATGTTGGACTTCTTGCTTGGAGCTGAGAACCAGATTAACTTCCTTCTCTATGAGAGGAGCTAATCTCTCGAGCACGGCGGAAACAGCCATGTTTGTTTGGTTTTAGGATAATTAGCCACCGACAGTTCTTGCAAGAGTTGTCTGAAGCAGCTGCAGGCCAAGTGGTATACAATAAGTATAAAAACTTCCCTTGTGATAGATTGGATGATTAAGCTAGAACAGTATTTCCATTATTTAATGGAAAGGGGGTAATCTGGTATAGATTTTTCTGCGGAAAAATTCATGTGGCCGTTTGAATATGTTTCAAAATTCAAATTCATTTTCATTTTCATGTATTTTTAAAAATTTTAAAAAATAATTATAGTTTGAATATGAAAAATAAATTGCATTTAAATATTTTGTTGAAAATAATAATTATC
Organism: Jacaranda copaia; assembly: GCA_014898725.1. Lineage (NCBI taxonomy): Eukaryota > Viridiplantae > Streptophyta > Magnoliopsida > Lamiales > Bignoniaceae > Jacaranda > Jacaranda copaia. The sequence goes on from JACGDI010005753.1 coordinate 81,414, forward strand.
ATAAATATAAAATTGAAAAGTTAATTGATTTATATTCATTTTATATTTAAATTTTTTAAAAATATATGTATATTTTATTAGTTTTAAAATAATAATAATATGTACTTTATATCACATTAAATTTGAATTTGATTTATATAGTAGTAGAATGGTAGGATAAGTTTTAAAGATAGTTAAAAATGAAAATAAAAAATAATTTGAGTGGAAATGAAAATAATTTGAAAATGAGTTTATGGAAATGGGTTGTAAAATTAAAATGAAAGGTGAAAATAAATGGCAAAAACATAAACAATTGGGGTCTAAACTATTTATAATTTTATACTTCCTCATTCCAATATTATGATCTAACTAAATTAAATTAGTACAAGAACCTTGGGCCATGTTCTTGTGTTTTCTTAAAAAAATTTAATTATGAGAAAATTTTTAAAATAAAGGCATATTTTTCAAATTTTCTTTTAAAATATTCAAGTTTTGTCCCTCAAAAAATCCCTCTCAATTCACTCAAAAAGCTCTACACTCTAAAAAACCTCACATACTCTCTCATTTTTTTCATTCTACCTATTACATCACTCATTCATTTAACACTCTCTTATTTCACTCATCCACATATATATTTACATATATGAAAATAATAAAAGTTTACTAGTTAAAAAATTCTAAAACTTATGTTTAAAAATTTAATTAAACTAATTATCCAAAAAATGAATTAAATTTAATAAATATTATTTGTGCTATTACTAAATAATTCATTTATTGAATAACATATTAAGTTAATTAAATTTACTTATTAATTAAATAATATACTAGTTATATTTAATTACTAATGTATTATGAAATATTATAGTTATTCATTTAATAACTAACTTAAGACATTTTAATTTGATATAATAAATAAATTAATCCTCTTCAAAAAAATATTCTTCATTAAATATTAATCTTCATACTTCTTTGAAATAATAATAGAAAATTTGGTTAGGGGGTGATATTTATTATCTATTAAATTTAATAAATTAATATTGATATGCTTAAAGTAATTGTCGACAGAATTAATTAAATTTATGTGAAGTTATTTGATTATTACTAAGTATATATTTACTAAATAATATATTAACTAAATAATAAGTTAAAGTAATTAAATAGCTTATTAAATTAATTTATTAAAATAACTTATTATTTATATATTAATTATGTTTCATAGTTTACGTGAAATTAAATATTGTATTTATTTATTTAATAAATAATTTAAGATGATGTAATTTCATATAATATAATATTTTTTTTAATTTGATGAATCATTATTAAGTCTTATATATGTAAATTATTAAAAAATATTTTATTTAAATAAATAACTAAGTTTTATTTATACATAAATCATAAGTAATAAATAGTTAAATAATTATATTTTAATTAATAAACAATAATTAGTTTATAATTAATGTACAGTAATTAAATTTTTTTATAAATTGATATTAATAATTATGATATAAGCTGATTTTTTTATAATTAAGATATAATTATAATTTCATAAGTAATTAATATTTATGAATATATATTTTATTCTAAATAATACATCATTTTACTAATGTTAAATTTATAAAAAAATAAATTTCAAAACAAATAACCAATTAAATTAGTTAAACTCATATTTCAATCATTGAATACACACACACACACCATCATCATCATCCAACAATAAATATATATACATATAATATATAAAAAAAAAATCAATTTCATCCTACAAATCCAACAAAAAAGCAATTAACTTGACATTAACAGTTAATGAGGTTGAAAGTCGTTTTTAGTGAATGGAATAATATTTGGGCTGATTCGGCCAAGGAGGTCGAATGATATAACAGTGATATCTTTTGTGGTATGAGATCTGCGATCAATAGCAAATATTAAACTAGTCGAGGTGCCCTCAACTAAAGCACTCTGATGCTCAAGTTAGTACTGGTAGAATTGAGGTAATCGAAAAGTAAATTAGGAGCGTATAGTGTATATGGAATTACTTGGAGAATGATTAACAGTGAGGTATTTATAGCCTTTTCCTAATGAGTGATATGTCTAAAATGCCCTTATCAAGTGTAGTGGGCTTTTGTTTTTGCCTAGGGGGTTATTGGTCATTTTCAATTTCAATACTATTCCAAATGGCATAATCTCCTATTTTTTAGGGTGAATAGTACTTTGAAGATGCGCTTCCCTGCCAGAGTTGGTGGCAGAGACTGTACTAGGTGGCATGCGCCATTAATGCAGAGGTACACTGCTTGTCAGAGCATTAAATGTGGCAAGGATAAGAGTCAGCGCCAGAGTAAGCACTCTGATCGACAATCATCGAACAGACAAGACGGTTGACCAGAGGAATGGTTAAACAAATCAAGTAGCCTGAAGCCTCCATTGAAAATGGTCAAGAACAATCCGCTGGACCAGGCGATTGTGGTCGAGTGATCTAGCCCAGTTGGGTTTTTGGGCAGTGCATATTAAGTGGGCCTAGGGGCTATCTCTAAGGTAGATAGCTTATTGGGCTGGTTCTGTTGGGCTATCCTATATCGTGAGTCTCCCCCACTCGCAGTCCTGATTAAGCTTTTCGACAAGAAGAAGTAGGGTATAGATAATTGAATGTGGTTATGCATTTTTGACCAAGGTTTTGTACTCTTAACTGGAGTTTTTGAATTCTCGATCGGGGTTTCTGAATTATCCACCAAGGTTTTGATGATTTTACACATTTAATACGCCAGTTACATCGCAGAATATGAAGCCCCAAGCGATGACAGTGCAATTATTACTGTCGCTTGGGCTCCCATGTCCAAATGCTTATAAATAGGCAGGGTAGATACATTTATTTTTCACTTTTGTTGAAATCTGGTCTGGTTGAGTTCTTGCCTTCAAAGTTCTCTACTTCCTTTCTGCACTTTAGAGTTTTCAAGCTACCCATAGTAAGTTCTTTTGCAAGTTTATGTTTTGCTTCATGTTTCTTTGCAAAGATGTTTAGTGCTTCAGATAGTGAGAATACTAGGTCCGAGGGTGCGCGATTTCAGGGGGACTTTAGGGGTGAGAGTGCGTACGATAATACGTCTGATAGCTCATCGAGTAACAGCTCGACCTCTAGCAGCTCGAGTACTGAAAGGGCTGTTTCTAGGGGCGATGCTGGCCCCAGCGAAGTACAGGCAACGCGGGGTTGATTGTTCACTCCGGACTACTATAGAGATATAGTGACTAAAATTTCCCTTTCGAATTAGGGAGATGTATCATATTCCTAATGAATATGAGCTTTTGGTGCCCGGGCCTCAGGGTAGGATGCATCAACCTCCAAGGGGATGCATAATGGTGTTTGAGAAGTGGTTGAGGTACGACCTCAGGTTTCCTTTAGCACCAGTTATAGTTGACCTCATGGTGGGCCTCAAGGTCTGTATAACCCAACTCTTTCCCAACTATTTTGCCACTATCTACAATTTTGCTGTGTCGATGCACCTATTTGACGGCAAGCCTCTTTTGCCAACTTTTCAATCCTATTTAATTTACCAATGTTCTGAAAGTTGGGTAGTAGTGAAGAGTGTGGCTTCTATTATTTGACGGTACATCCGTGTCGAAAGTTCCTGGTAGCTTCCTCTTCTTCGCATGGCTAGGAGTGGAAAAAAATACTTTCTTTATGTTTGAAGGCCTGGAGAGTTTAACATTCTAAGGGGGGAGTGGAAGAGGTATGTGGAAATACCCAGGAATCAAACACCTAGCTGGCCCAACACTTTTGCTCTAGACCTAGTTGATTTTGGGTGGATGGAGGCCTTAATTTTGACTAAAGAGAGGTGTCTAGTGTTGGTTGGCCTGTCGTCGATCGAGCTCGACTTGCTTGCAAGCGATCGGCTAGGTAGAAATTTTTGTCGATTGTGATAACTATAAATTTTTATCTTTTTACTCAATTCTAATGGTTTTTTTGTCTTTTGTTGGCAAATTGAGAAGAAGTGAAGGTCCATAGTCGAGTAGAGGCTGTAGCAAGAGCATAGAGGAATGATGAGTGCTACGAGTGGCTACACTATGAGAGGCCCTTGCAGTAGAGCATACCCTCTCGATCCACTCGACCACTGCTCCCGCTGTGCCCCAGATTGAATAGGTGCCCTATCCCCAACTCACTTAGCCAGAGGAACATGTTCAAAGTAGCCCCATGGGTTGGGATAAAAGATAAATGGCCGAGCAGAGAGGCTTGGTGCCTAGGAAGACAACGGGCGATAAGGTTAAGTTGAAGGTAGTAACGGGCTACAACTTGTTCAGAAAGTGTAGCGATGGGGTGCTGTTTCAACTTCTTCAACTAGAATTGCCCCATTTTAGGCCTGACCCTACTATGGAGGTAACTGATTTGATCTTCATCATATAATTGGGGATGACGAGCAACGATGCCCTCAAATAGATGGTGATTGGGCTTTTCTCTATGAACCAATGAAGGCTCATGAACCTGAGTCTGTGTTATATTATTCACTGACACTCTGTATTTTAGGTCAGCCAGTTGGGAAAGTAGTTTTATCGTTGATTAGAGTTGGCTCTAGCAGATCATGAAGAGCTATGAGAGGGAAGGGATGCAAAAACCCTCAAGGTTCAGCTCAAGTCTTTTTGGCTATAGGTCGACCAGCTGATTAAGGAGATGGTTGACCTCTAGAAGCAGCTGAATGCTAAGGATCAAGAGCTGGTACAGACGGTCGAGGAGAGGAGTCGGATAGACTCCATGCTGAAGAAGGTTCACTTGGACATGTAGGTGAGCTACTCATTTGGTCGATCGGTCGGCCATGTAGATGCACTCAAGGAGGCTTAGGTGGTCTTCTCTTGACTGCTCCCCACGGTGCGGTGAGAGGTGGTGGAACAGTTCATGGTAAGCTTGGCCTTTCAAGATCGAGCATAGTTCTGTCCATTGATGATGCTTAAGGTGTGTTCAACAAGGCACTAAAGCAGCTCGAGTATCTAGGCTATGCTTTTCGGACAGAAGATAGAAGCAGAATAAGCCCTGCCTTGGACGAGAAGCAGTAGCATTACTCGAAGTCCAGGAATGACGCGGTCGATGGAGGCGATGAGAGAGATATAGTGATGAATGCTCCTATTGAGCCTTTGACTGAAGCCCAACAAAAATAGGCTGAGGTGGAGGCTAGGCTGGTTGAGTTGGTGAGCGAATTTTCCTTCACTGAGGACTTTACTTTCCAACTGAGGAAGAGTAGGTCAACATCGTATAGTACGTGCTACGTTCAACTAATTTCATGGGCGACGTCATGGGGCCTTCATAACCAGCTCAAGTTATCCATCCACTCGCATATGTTATGTCGGAGCCCAATCAATACTGGTAGGAGGGTAACCAGGCCAGGTCGAGCCAAACTTGATCTTTGAACTCTCTAATGTGATTGTTGCTTTTATTAATTTTCTTTTTTTTTTATTTTTTTTTTGTGTAATGAAAATGCCATTGTAATGACCATTTTATGAATTAAAGATCATTTTCATATCTCTGTTGTCGAATGAATTTAATTTAGCATCTTTCTTATCAAATGTAACTTTATTGTTAGGACTGTATGGATGAATGGTTGACAACCACATTGGTTATTAAGATAGTTATCCAAAAAATCCAACAACTTTATCGTCAATTTTAGCTAGTGTTGAGAGACGTATGGTCTTCCCAAAGCATATTTAATAGTTTATCTTCACAACAAATAATTTATTTTCACAACTTTATAGTTGATTTTCATTATTAACTTATTGATCGATTACTGGGTTGATTATATAGTTTAGGCTAAAAAGCCTTAAGTTGATAACATATAGTTGTCTTGAATCGACTACGTGGTCGATTCAGAACTTTAGTTTGGCAGCGTAATGCTGCTTTTGCGTCAACTGTGGAGTCGACTTGGAATTTTAGTGTGGAAGCATGAAACCTCTTGTTTGTCAACTACAAAGAGCCATTTCTATTCCCTTTCCAGATGTAGTTGAAGATCTATTAACATGTAAAGTCCAAGTGAGAGAGGCTTCGCTATTTTTCTCAGGCAGGTCGACTTATTTGGCGATGAAGTCCACTAAAACCTATGCTTTAATGGTTGTTCTTAGCTTGTAGGTAATATCAAATTCTCCCAATTCAATGGCCCATTTGATTAACCTTTTAGAGGTATCTGGCTTCAACAGCACCTACTTCAACGGCTGATTAGTCAATAGTATCATTGCATGAGACTGAAATTATGGATACAGCTTCCAAGCTATGGTGATGAAAGCTAATGCAAATTTCCCAGTCTCCAAGTAGTTATGCTCTGGTCCTTGGAGTGACTTGCTATAGTAGTAGATTGGTGGATGGCTTCCATCTCTAGTCCAGACTAAGATCGAGCTAATTGATGCTTTCGAAACAGCCAAATATATGTGAAGGACCTCTCTGAGTTTGGGTTTAGCAAGTATCGAGGGCAAGGATAAATACTAAGTTAATTCGAGTAGCACCTAATCACCTTGTTCGTTCTATTGGAAACTCAACTTCTTGGTATTTATGAGAATTTTGAAAAAAAATAGGCTCTTGTCTGCCAATCGTGCGATAAACCTCCCAAGGGTAATAATCCTCTTAACTAGCCGCTGCATATCCTTAACTGTTTGAGGAGAGGCAATGTCTAGAGCAGCCTGAATCTTCTGTGGATTGGCCTCAATGCCTCGCTGACTGACCATATAGCTAAAAAATTTATCTCCTCGAACCCCGAACATACACTTATTTGGATTTAGCTTTGGACCAAATGCTCTCAATATTGCAAAAGTGTAATTGAGGTTGAGCAAATGGTTCTGGGCCTTTCCATTTTTACAATCATGTCATCGAAGTACACCTTTATCGACTTACCGATTTCATTTTTGAACATAAAGTCGACCAGCTTTTGGTAAGTTGCTCTGACATTTTTCAGTCCAAAAGACATGACCAAACAGCAATAAACTCCATTGGGAACTACAAAAGAAGTTTTATCCCTATCTTTAAGGGTTATGAATATTTGATGGTAGCCTTGGAATGCATCCATCATACTTAATAACTCGTAACCAGCAGTGGAGTCTACTAGTAAATCTATTCGAGGTAGGGTAAGGATCCTTAGGGTAAGCTTTATTCAAATCTATAAAATCATTACACATACGTCATTGTCTCTCATTCTTTGGGATGAGTATAACATTATAAAGCTAAGATAGATATTAAATTTCTACAATGTAACTCGCATCTAAAAGTTTCCTGACTTTCTCTTTGATGATCTGGGTCTTCTCAGCATTAATTGTCCTCATCTTCGGCTTAATCGATTTATATGAGGAGTTGATATTAAGGTGGTGCATGATCATACTGGGGTCGATTCCCTGGATGTCAGATGCTTTCTAGGCAAAGATGTTAATAGTTCTTCTCAGGAAATCGACCATAAGGTATTCTATGTGGGGGCCCATATTTATCTTGATCCAAGTTGTCTTGTTGGGGTTTCCCAATTCCAGCTTAACAATTTTAAATTTCTCGATGGGCTCGCTCTAGTATCATCCAACTCTCTCTCCGTATGGGCTTAGACCTCATTGCGTTTCGCTATAGAGGCATCCCCCCAAGGTCTTTAATTATGGTCGAGTCTTCTGCTCACTTAACTCGATCGAAATATTGTAACACCTCCAAACTTCCTTGATGTTACACAGCAATTCACTTGTGCTAGCCTGAGTTGAAAATTTGATCTTCATGTGATAAGTTGAGATAATAGCATGAAAATCGCCGAGGGCTGGTCGACCAATTATAACATTATAAGTAAATAGGGCGTTGACTACCAGATAGTTCACTATTAAGTCCTTCTTTGGGGCACCTCCTCAAATGACATCAAGAGATTGATTGACCCCTCCAAAATGATTTCTGAGCCCCCCAAACCCAACTAGAGGGGTGCATACCGGTTCAAATTTTAGCTGCCCTAAATTTGTTCTTTTCAAGGTAGAGAAAAAAATAATATTGGTTGAGTTACCGTTATCGACTAGAACTTTTCTCACTTCAAAGTTGGTAATCTCAACAGAGACTACCATGGGACAATCAGTTTTGTGGTCAATATTCTTTCTTTCGAGGTAGGCTAAGTTGCTATCAGTAAAAGAAATAGGCTATGTGCTCGTTGATAGATGGAATGTCATTTCAACAGGTGAAGCTTTGGTTGACTCCAACCTCCTTTAAATCTGCCTTCTCACTGACTTTAAGTCCCTCCCAATAGGACCTCTCGCAATCATGTCAATTAATCCTTGAATGTGCAGGTGACCTTCATGAGCGGGTTTCTTTCCTTTGTCCTCATTCCTCAAGCTAACCGACCATTTCTCTTTAGGGAGTCCGATCGATTTTGCCCCCTTTAGCCTACATCTCCACAGCCACATACTTTTTGAGATGGCCCTCCTTGATGAGCTTCTCAATTTTGTTCTGGAGATTGAAGTATTCATTTATGTCATGCTTCTTCTGTTTATGAAAGTGGCAATTCTTTTTTAATTTTTTCATTACTTCAGTTTCTTTTAGATGCTTTGATTTCTTGAGGAGATTATCATGTTGAATGGCATAAAGAACCTCTCTCCTCAAAATATTTAGTAGGGTGTAGTCATTGAAGCATTTTATTGAAGATCGACCTCTCTCTCTATGTTTTTGGTCGTCTCTTTCCTTATTTTTCATTTTATTGATCTCAGAGTTTTCAAACTTTAACTTGTTCATCTTCTCTTGGATCATATATCTCTTCGCTAGGTTGAGCAGTTCCTCTATTGACCTCGGGCGCTCATGTACCAAAGTATTAGCACATTCTTTATGCCTGAGTCCTAAGAACAACACATTGGTTAGAAACTCAATTCTGGGGTTGTCTAACTTTAGGACCCCATGTTGAACCTCGTAAAGAAGTCATAGAGAGACTCCCCTTCACTCTACTTGATGGTGTGGCGGTGCATGTGGGGGAGTTTTGCCTTTCTTCGACTGGCGAACTGGTGTAAGAACTTGTCACAAAGTTGATTATAAAAGTATATCGATGAGGGCTCCAACTTAACAAAACCAATTGAGCGCTATACCTTGAAATGTGGTCACCAACATCTTAGCATGGATGTACTCGTTGTGCTTGTGCAATTGCATCATATACTCAAACTGCATCAAGTGCTTGTTGGGGTCGATTGAGCCATTATACCTTGAAAGTCTGGTTAGGACTTTGACGTTGACAGCGATGCGCTCATCAACAATCTCTTGGATGAAAGGGGAGTCTCTTTCTCAATGAGACCTTTAGGGGACCCTCTCAGTTGGGCACCCTTTCAGTGTTTCTCCTCGAGATCTCATCAAGGCGTCTATTTAATTATTGCACTTAGTGGGAGACTTCTTTCTATTACTTCCAATAAGCTTGGGTAATGTTTTGATCAAAATGAGGCCTCCCACGCTTGACCCTACCATGCTACGGGATTTGAATTGGTTGGGCCGCGTGATTTGTGGATTCATCCACTTCTTTGTGTTGGTCGTGTCTAGAACGTTCAACCTTATCGTACTATTAGGCTCGATTAGATCGAACATGGTAATCCACGAAGTCAGCAATTTCTTTCCTTAGTTTCGATCATTCCCTCTCTCTATGGGGGCATCTGGGGCTGGCTTCTTATCTAGCTAGTGGCCGCTTGGATTCCTGGTGACCACGACTATCTTGGGGAGATCTTTTCTTCGATGGAGGCAGTTATGGAGTGGCACTGCTAGCCGCGGCTGGTGCGGTGATATGCCTATTTAATACAGCAAAAAGTTAAGCAGAGATTTAGGCAGAGATCTGCTCACTTATTAGCTGCATCAGCTAAGGCATGGTCAACATAACAACTTGCTCCTGAGAGGCGCTAGGGCTTGGAGCATGCAAAACTTGTGTTTGGGATGCGATTGTTCTTGTATTCACCATTTTTCAGTTGCAATCTCAAGTTTTCCACAGACGGCGCCAAAATGATAAAGTTGAAAGTCATTTTTAATGAATGGGATAGTGTTTGGACTGATTCGACCAAGGAGGTCAAACGATCTAATAGTGATATTCTTCAAAATTTGAGATCTACAACCAATAGCAAATGCTACACTAGCCGAGGTGCCCCTGGCTAAGACACTCCGATGTTCAAGTCAGTACTGGTCGAATTAAGATAATCAAACCACAAAGTAGGAACATATAGTGTATATGGAATTACTTGGAGAATGACTGACGGTGAGGTGTTTGTAACCTTCTCCTAGTGAGTGATATGTTTAAGATGCCCTCATCGAGTGTAGTGGGCTTTTGTCCTTACTTGAGTGGTTATTGGTCATTTTCAATCCTGACACTATTCCAAATGATATCATCTTCTATTTTTCATGGTGAATAGTATTTTAGCGGTGCGTCTTCCTACCAGAGTTGGTGACAAAGACTGTATTAGGTGGCACGCGCCATTAATGTTAGGGCAGACTGCTTGTCAGAGTATTAAATACGACAAGAATATGAGTTAGCATTGGAGTGAGCACTCTGGTCAATGATTATCGAACAGACAAGGTGGTCAACTAGAGGAATGGTTGAACGGACCAAGTGGCCTGAAGCTTCTTGTTGAGGGCGGTCAAGAATAATCCACTCGATCAGACGGTTATGGTCAAGTAATCCGGCCTAACTAAGTCTTTGGGCAGTGCATGTTAAGTAGGCCTAGAGGCTCTCTCTAAGGTCAATAGCATGTTGGGCTGGCTTGTTGAGCTATCCCATATTAACAGTAAAGTTTGTTTTTCCCCAAAATATAAAGAAACAAATAACTCATTTTTAAATTATTTTTCATATTTCCCCAAGACAAAAAGAAAAACTTGGCATATTCTTCAAATTTTCTCTCAAAAATTCATTCCTCTAAACTTTTTTCTACAAAATACCCAAAATATAAAAGAACATAGTATTGAAATTGTAAGCATCCTTATTTTTATAGCAGCGCGAGTTCAAGGTAGCGAGATGAAGTTAGCTAGCTCACTAGAGCAGAAAGGAGGCAAGGATATTTTTTTTGGACCAAATAATATCTATTTTAATTAATACTAAATACTATAAGTATTTAGTTAATTTTGATTGGAACTATCATAAAATATCGAAAAGTGTGGTTTATATAAAAATGATTAATTTTAAGGGTATATATGCAGCTATCGTCCCTAAAAATTGGTATAATTACAAAAAACATTTCTTCTTCTTTTTTTTTTCCAAAAATTATGAAAATTTTCTTAAAATGACAAATTTAATTGTTGTTTAGACGGAATTTGAAAAAAGTATAAAATACTCCTAACAGCAAGAGAATTAAAAAAATTAAAAATTATTTATTAAAATAGAAATTATATTTAGAATAATTAAACCATTTATTCAAATAATAAATATATTTAAAATAATTAATATAATTTAGTTAAATTTATTATTTAATTAAAAAACAATAAATAAAAAATTAAAAATTATATTAATTAAGAATAAATAAGTATAAAAATTAAATATATATTTTAACTAAATTATTTATTAATTAAAAAGGATAAATTTTTAAAATTTAATTATATTGTTTATTAAAATAGTAATCATATCTAAACTAAAGGTATTTAATATAATTAAAATATTTATGTAAATAATAAATCTATCTAAAATAATTAATGAATCTTAGTTAAATTTAGTAATTAGTTCTATAAATAAAAAATTAATGAGGAATAAATAAATAAAAAAATTCAATATACATTTTAATTGAATCATTTATTAATTAATAAAAGATTGTTTTAAAAAAAATACAAATTCTCCCCCCCATTTTCTTCTTCCTCAGTTGCTGCCTGCGCTGCCATAGGCAGCAGGACCGCAACCATTTGGTCGCCGGCCATGCTGCCCTGCTACTGCTGCCAGCAGGAGCAAGCCATGAACTCTCTGGCCATGGTCGCGCAGTGTTGCTGCCACCATGGCCAGATCTGGTCGGTGGGGGTGGGGTGTCCATATGTGTGTATATATATCGTATAGTTATGTAATATAAAATATTCTATTATATATTATATGTATATATATATAAATATTTACATGTTTTTAATATATATTTTTTATTTATATATATCATATAGTTATGTAATATATATTTGTATGTATATATATAAATATTTACATGTTCTTAATATATATCTTTTATTAAGGTTTAAAGACATTTTGGTACTTTCATAAAATGAGGTTATTAACCATATTATCAAAAGGGCAATTATAAAATTTCACATACCATTTTTATATGATTGGATTAAATTGTTGGATGGTGACAAACTTTAAAAAATAAAAACATTTTCATAATGATATCAAATATCAGGAGTGGTAATCCACCATGAATAAAATGTATGAGTAAAACTATAATTTTCTCGTAGATTTTCAATTACTAAATCCTCGAAAAGTTTGACTCCCTTCTTGTTTTTCCTCTCTAAGGTTTAAAAAGTGTATTTCTTGATAAGGAAGTAATTGAGAATTTGATATCTTTGATAGATGAATAGTAATAAAAAAAAATTGAAGTGTTGTTGAATCGATGTTGAAGAACTTAAAATATGTCGTGAAGAAAAACTTCTCTTAATTATAATTTTTTTTCTCGAGTAAAAAAATATGTTGAACTTGAGGAATTCGAATGTATAAGTCTTGTGCAATTAGTTCGGAGGCTTGAAGACTATGTTATAAAAATTTCTGAGCGAAGACTTTGAGAGTACATTTTGGAATCCATCGAACTTGGATTGGAAGTGTATTTGTAAAAATACTTGTTATGTAGTTGATTGTGTTTTTGTTCTTATCTTTTATTTTCAGTAATTTTAAAATTAGAGAAAGTAGTTAATAAGATTAAGTTGAAAATGAGTTTGTACGTAAATAGATCGTTTGAAAAATAATGATAATATATGGTTCAGTAGGATTTATAGAATTGATAAAAAGAAGAATTCTCCCGTACACATTCGAAAAAATTTTATTTAATGAACTAAGTTATTGAAAAATATATTTTGAGATAAAGATAATAAAAAATTTTAATGAAATGAGGAAAAATTATTAGTAATTTATTTTTAAATAGTGAAAATGAATAAAAATAAATTTAAAAATAAAACCAAACAGAACCTTAGTCTCCTTCCAATTGTAGAATTTATGAGACTTAGAGAGTATTTTTTGAAATCTGGACATTTTTTTTTATCGTTCAAATATGTTTGTAGAAAAATCTATAACATATTTATATAGGAGTATCTAGTAGAAGAATCTTAAAGATGGACACTGGAGTGGGATTATCGTGATTGGGACAGGAATTTCTCATCTCGATCCAGCCCAATTTTGATTCGGGCACTCGACCCTCATCCGCCCACCCCAGAAAAGGATAAAATAAAATAATGAAAAGATGAAAAAAGAAATGGGTTGAAGACTATAATTTGAAGAAAGCCAAAGCCCCACAAATGAAGAATCCATTGCATTTATTATTTTTTTCTTCGCTCAAAGAGGATTGGTGTTGGTCCCCAATTACTTTTAATACATTTCTAATCCACAATCAATAAACAGTACATATTACTTAAATAATGGGATTGATGACATTTTTTGAGCCTTTAATTTCTTTTACTTCAAAAATAAAATTTATGTTAGTTGGGCTTGATGAATTTCTACCGCACCCCATTTCATACCCACCCACTAATATTTTAATTCAGTTTTTGTGGAGTATTTGGGGATCAATGATAATTTTCTTTAAATATTTGATAATTTAATTTGCTACTTTTTCTTCACCATTTTAATGTTTATAGCATTATGGTATTTTAAATTAATCCAAAAAAGGTAAAATATTATGTACTTTTACACTATTTCCCAATGATAAATTAGTGATTGATGGTTAATGGTATTACATTATATTTTTAAGTGGGAGAGTTTTTATGAAAAGAAAATTATTTTAAAAATAAAACATTACTTTAGGACGTTTAGCAAAATAAAAATATTGAATATTACTTTTTTAATAATAAAATAATACCAAATATATGTGTACGTATAAGAATACCACAGCATTCGGCAAATTCTATACGCCAGTCGGACCAAGCCTATGTTTAATCAAACTGTTGAAAAGGCTCAGAAAAAGTCAAAATCGTGTCAACGCCGAGAAAAAGGTCAAAACGTGTGTTAAAAAACTTGCACTTTATATGCTGCACATGACCATTTGATCTTCCTACATGTTTGGTGTCACTTGCTTTCATTTTTTTTTTAATTTTATTTCTTTCTTCAATATAACATATTTACAAAACTATGTTGAAGTTAAAATATTTAACTCGTATAAATAATAATAAAATTAATTTAAATCAAACTAAATGTAAAATAACATATTTGAGTTTTATATTTAGCTTACTATGTACACAATAATTCTCATTTAGTAAATTAATCTTTTTCTAAATTAGTTTTATTTGATATTTTAGGACATCTACAAATTAATCATGGCTGATTCTCTACAATGATACATATATATATATGTGTGTGTGTACTTTGAAAAATATGCTTGATATGGGATAGCCCAATAGGCCCAATTCTAAATAATAAAGCCCACGAGGCCCAAATAACAAGTGCCTGGTCGACTTGAATCGATTTCTTGTGACAGCACTCATGGTCGACTTATATCGACTCCACGTGGCAACATCCGCAGTCGACCCGTATCGACTTCAGGATCAAGCCACGTGTGCGAGCTCTTGTCTCTGGTCGACATGAATCGACCACCGAATCATCTTCTATTTGCTTATCTGGCAGGTTGAATATTTCCATATCGATGACACGTGGCAGCCGATGTAATTGCTGCCAACAACTCTGACAACCCTGTTAACAACTTTGACAGACACGTGCCCCT
>JACGDI010005753.1:107464-138374 GCA_014898725.1 Jacaranda copaia
GACCTGATCTGTATTAGGGCAGCGTACTATATCCCTGAAGAATACAAACTGATAGCTCCAGGGAGTTGGGTTAGGATGCATCGACCTCCTCGGGGGTGTATAACTATTTTTGAGGAGGGGTTGAAATGCGGCCTTAGGTTTTCGCTCGCATAACCTATAGTCGACCTTTTACTAGGCCTAGAAGTTTGTATCACCCAGTTGCTTTCGAATTATTTTACCACGTTGTATAGTTTTGCCGTGCTAATGCACTTGTACAACCAACCCATATCTTTTGCCAACTTCTCAAACTTATTCCACTTACCCATGTCCTGAAAGTCGGTTAGCACTGAAGAGTCTATTTTTTATTACCTGACCACTCGACCCCGATGGAAGTTTTTGGTATCTCCTGCCTTTTTTTATGGGCAAGAGTGGAAAAAATACTTCTTTTATATTCAGGGGCAGGGGGTTCTTGCTATTCCAAGGGGCTGGTGGAGAGGGCCTATGGAGATGCTCAGAAACCAAACATCTAGTTGGCCTAACACATTCATTTGGGATTTGGTCGTGTTTGGGCAAATTGAGGCCTCAGTTCTGACCGAAGAGAGGTGTTTGGTGTTGGTTGGCTTATCACTTGCCCAACTCAACCTGCCTACAGGCGATCGACTAGGTAGAAACTTTTTGTCGATTGTTTTGATTGAACACTTCCATCTTTGTGCTCATGTCGGATGCTTGCTTAATTTATTTGCATGTTCAGATCGTGATGAATTAATGGCCTGTAGCCGCAACAAATCCCAAGTTTGGGTGCTGAAGAACGAGGAATGTCGTTGAGCTGCTACCGCTTGATGAGAAGGTGCTTCTACTAAATAGGCAAGCTCGATGAGATTGACGTCTGTACCACCACCACCTTAAATCGAGCAGGCGCTCGAAACTCAATCAGCTTGTTGGGAGGAGCCCATTGGTGGCAGCCCCATGGGTTGAGGTAAAAGACAAATCATCGAACAGGGAGGTTCGGAGCCGAAAAAGGCAATAGGGGGGCAAAGGGAAGCAAAAAATAGTGACAGGTTACAACCTGTTTGGTAAACCCAACGACGACGCGCTGTTCCAGCTTCCTTGGCTATCTCTTCCCCAATTCGCCACCGACCTAAATAAGGAGATAACCTACTCGACCTACATCATCCAAGGAGGGATGTTGGGCACCGAGGCTTTGAAGTGGATGACATCGGGGCTACTTATGGCCGACTAATAAAAGCTAATGAGCCTCAGCTAGATTAGGACTATGAGGGTATTGTCCTACTACTGTAATGTGGTAAGTATGAGATTGATAGTCTCGACCCCAATTTTTTTTTCATATATTGGCTTGAAGAATGACATTATTGAGTTTTAGATAGGACAGCTAGGCTACAACATGTACCGCTGATCTGAGAAGGCTCTGGCTACTAAGGAAGAATTGGAGATGGGGAGGAGATAGAACCTTAAAGGTACAACTTGAGTCCTCCCAGCTCCAGGTCGAGCAGCTGAACAAAAAAATAGTCGATCTTCAGGAGTAGCTCGACTTTAAGGATCAACAGTTGGTCCAGGCTATCGAGGATCGGAGTTGGATGGATAACATCATCAAGAAGGCCCAGCTGAACCTGCAGATGAGCTATAGTTCTGGTTGGGCTTAATGCCACACAGAGGCGACTAGATAAGCGAAAAAGGCCTTCATCTGACATCTCGCCATGGTGCAGCGCGAGGCTGTGAACAGTTTATGGTGAGTACAGCCTTTCAGGACACAAGTGTGGTTGCACTACTTGATGATATGTGTGAGGCATTCCATAGGGCCATAAAGCAGCTTGAGCACTTAGGCTATACTTTTTGAGTTGAGGATAAGAGCAGAATGGGCTTCACACTGAACGAGAAATTGGAGCCTTATCTTGACCCAGAAGAGGGCGGCATTGAGCAGGCCTCGGAGGGCGAACCTACAGCTGCTGCACCCGATGCGCCATTGACTGAGGCGTAAAAGAAGAAAGCCAAGGTTGACACAAGGTTGGAGTAAATATCCATTGAATTTGTGTTCGTTAAGGACTTCGTGGCCCAATTGAAGGAGGAAGAGGTCGATCTGGCGCAGTACGTGTTGCGATCGACTAACTTTATGGGCAACATCATAGAACCTTCTAAACCTTCCCAAGCCATTTTATCGCTCACCTACGTAGTGCCAGAACCAAACTTAGAATGGGTTAAAGGGGACCAGGAAGAGCCAAGCTAAAACTGAATTAGTCTTTATTTTTTTGTGCTGTTTTTG
The DNA here is from genome assembly GCA_014898725.1 of Jacaranda copaia. Classification (NCBI taxonomy): domain Eukaryota; kingdom Viridiplantae; phylum Streptophyta; class Magnoliopsida; order Lamiales; family Bignoniaceae; genus Jacaranda; species Jacaranda copaia. The sequence goes on from JACGDI010005753.1 coordinate 109,722, forward strand.
TTATCTTTTTTCTCTCTCTTTTTCTTTTTTGTAATCAGCAAGTGATTGATAAATAAAGGCATATTTTTCTTTTCATTTCCATCCTGTTGTGCCATACATAGCCTTTGATTTTCATTGTGATAATGTGGAGAATATTTAATCACTTGTTGCGTAGCAATTGCGTTGCATGACTGTGTTGTTGATTAATTAATACTCCTGATCGACTACTTGTTCGATCCTTGGATTTAACTGCCCATTAGAAAGAATTATATTCTTTGCCAACTATGAGGTCGATAAAAATTGGATTGTTGCCTGGAATAGCTCAATTGTTGACAAGGAGGATCGATGAAGGATTATTGTCTCATTGACTATGTGGTCCACTATGTTCTAAATGATGTGCAAATGCTTAAGTGACAGCACAATGTACTTACTCATTGACTATGGGGTCGACTAGAATCTTGACGGCTAAGAGCTGTTTGGGTGGCATCAAGGGGCTGCTTAGTCGTCAACTACGAGGTCAACTAGAATCTTGGCGACTAGGAGCCATTTGGATGGCAGCAAGGGATTGCTTAGTCATCGACTATAGGGTCGACTAGAATCTTAGCGGCTAAGAGCCGTTTGGGTGGCAGCAAGGGCTTGCTTAGTTGTCGACTATGGGGTTGACTATAATTATTAAAGATAATAATTAAGTCAATATAATAGGGATTTTAATCAAGTCGAAGGGCTGTAAAGATAAGTACTATACATTTTCAAATGTAAAATTTTTTGAGATTGACGGCATTTCACAGGCGGGGGAGTTCCTCCCCTTCCATGTTGGCCAGCCTATAGACATTGTGTTTTGCTACCTTGATGATGGCGTATGGCTCTTCCCATTTCGGTTCGAGCTTACCCACATTCTTGGAGACCTCCACCTTCTTAAGAACAAGATCTCCGACACTAAAATGGTGCTCTTTGATCCTTTTATTATAATTCTCGACCATCTTCGACCTGCAGTGCTGCATAGTATTATAAGCTTTCTATTGACGCTCATCGATAGTTTTGACGTCAAGCTTTCTTTTTGACGTATTTTGTAGTGGGTGGAAATGGATTACTCAAGTAGTATGTTGGGTCAACTTTAAGGGGATGACTGCTTCCGACCCATAAACTAGACTGTAAGGGGTATGATCGGTGACAATTTGGGGAGTTGTTCTATAAGCCCATAGCACACCAGGTAAGTCATCTGACTAATTCGTGCAGGTGTCCTGAATCCTAGCCTTCAGCTGGTCAAGGACAGTCTGGTTGGTTACCTCGATTTGACCATTCGATTGAGGGTTGCCCACCGAAGTAAAATATTGTGCAATCTCCAAGGCCTCGCACCAACCTCTCATGCTCTTACCCTAGAATTGAGTGTCGTTATTTGAAATAAGGACCTTGGGTAGGCTAAAATGGTAAATGATATTTTTTTATATAAAACTTTTGATGGTCGCATCCGTTATCTTAGGGACAGCCTTAGCTTCGACCCACTTGGTAAAATATTCGACCACTACAATTATGAACTTTTGCTACCTTGTTGATCTTGGCAACGAGCCCACAATATCAATTCCTTATTGATCAAATGGCCAGGAAATCTAGACATTAACCATTGATGCGGTCGGTTGGCATGGTAGATTGGAATGGACTTGGCATACTGTGCATTTGTGCGTGAAATCGATCGATTCTTTCAACAACATTGGCTAGAAATATCTGTACCTGATTATTTTGTGACCTGCATGAATATTCTGTAATACTTTTAACGCTTGATCTTGGTTTAGGTATCTCAAGGGGGGTCCGAGAAGGATCTCTTGTATAACTGACCATGCTCGTTGAGTGCAAATTTGGAGGCTTGACCTTGAAGATGCTGAGCCTCATTCTTGTCGTCGGGCATAGTGCCTTGTATGAGATATAGCTTTATTGGAGTCTGCCAAGAAATTATCGTCTCTTCAATGGTTGTTACCAAGTGCTTATCGAGGAGTGTATTTGATGGCTTATCTAAAACCAAAAATGTGATTTTTTTATCTCTTGTTCCTCTGATGGAGTTAGCAAACTTGGAGAGAGCATCTACCTGTTCATTCTCAAATTGGAGGACCTGGCTGAGGGTAAACTTTTTAAATGATTGCTGCAACTTCTTTAGTTCAGCTAAGTACTGAGTCATCGACTATTCCTTGGCTTCAAAATTTTCCTCAACCTGTTCCGCTACTAACTGGGAGTTCGTAATCTCGACCAGGTGTTTGACCTCTTGCTCAAGCGCCATTCTCATTCTCGCCAGTAGGGCCTCGTGTTCTACCTCGTTGCTTGTGATTGCATAATCCAATTTAATTGCAAACTCATACTCCTCCGCAACTGGGGAATGAAGAGCAATCCCTACTCCTCCTCTAGACATGGTCAATGACCCATCGACGTGTAAGGTCCAAATGAGAGGGGCTAGGATACTCTTTTCAGGCAAGTTAACTTGCTTTGCTATGAAGTTGGCAAGAACTTGTGCTTTGATGGCTGTTCGAGGTTAAAAACTAACATTGAACTCCCCCAGCTCAATCGCCCACTTGGTCAATCTACCTGACATATCGGGCTTTGCCAATACTTATTTCAACGATTGGTTGGTTAGCACTATGATAGAATAAGACTGAAAGTACAGTCTCAGCTTTTGAGCCGCGATCACTAATGCTAACGCAAATTTCTCAATTTCCAAATAATTATGCTGTAGCCCTTGGAGTGAATTACTGCAATAGTAGACTGGTTGATGGCTGCTATCTCTGGTCGATACCAATACTGAACTAATTGATGCTTTAGAGACCGCCAAATATATCTGGAGTACTTCCCCAACTCAGGTTTTGCCAACATCGGGGGTGAGGCCAAATACTGCTTCAGCTCGATCAGCACCCGATCACACTGTTCTGTCCATTGGAAACTCGTCTTCCTGGCATTTTTGAGAATTTTGAACAAGGGTAGGCTCTTGTTGGCCAATCTCGTAATGAACCTTTCCAAAGCTACGATTCTCCCCATAAACTTCTGAACATCTCGAACTATTCTTGGAGGGGTGATGTCTAAAATTGCTTGAATTTTTTGCAAATTCACCTCGATACCCCTTTGGTTGACCATATAACCTAAACATTTTCCTCCTTGGACCCCGAACATACATTTATTTGGGTTCAGCTTCAATCCAAATGCTCTTAGAATCCCAAAAGTATGATTGAGGTCAAGTAAGTGGTCTTGGGCTTTTACCATCTTTACTATCATGTCATCGACGTAAACCTCCATCAATTTTTCAATCTTATCTTTGAACATGAAGTTGACTAGTCGCTGATAAGTTGCCCAGGCATTTTGCAATCTGAAAGGCATGACTAGGAAGCAATAGAACCCATTAGGGACAACAAAAGAGGTTTTATTCCTATCCTCGAGTGCCATGAAGATCTGATGATAGCCTTAAAATGCATCCATCATACTTAATAACTCACACCCAATAGTTGAATCGACAAGTAAATCTATCCGAGACAAGGGGTAAGGATCCTTAGGGCATGCTTTATTCAAATCAGTAAAATCATTAAATATCTGCTATTGTCCCTCATTTTTTTGGGACTAAGACAACATTACAAAGCTAAGAGGGATACTGAATTTCTACAATATATCCTGCATCTAAGAGTTTTCTGATCTCTTCCTTGATGATTTGTGTCCTTTCGACATGGAACATCCTCATCTTTTATTTGACTGACTTGTACAAGGCGTTAGTGTTGAGGTGGTGCATAATGATGTTGGGGTTAATCCTTTGAAGGTCAAATGCCTTCCAAGCAAAGACATCGATATTTTTTCTCAAAAAATCAACCATAAGACACTCTAAGTGGGGGCCCAAGTCTGTTCCAATATGAGTCATCTTTTCAGGGTTACTCTGTTCAAGCTCAATGGTCTTAAACTCCCCGATGGGCTCCACTCTGGTGTCTTCTAACTTTTACTTCTTGCTAATCTGGGACTCTTTGGGTTTCGCTACAGAGGCATCCCCCAAAGTATTCAGCTGGGGTTGAGCTTTCTGCTCGATTGACTTAATCGAGATGTTGTAGCATCTCCAGGCCTTCTTCAGGTTACACAAGAGCACGTTCATGCCTGCTGGGGTCAGAAACTTGACTTTTAAGTGATAAGTGGATACAATGGCATGAAAGTTATTGAAGACAGGTAAGCTTATGATGACATTATAGGCAATGGAGCATCGGCCACGAGATAATTCAGCATTAAGGTTCTCCTCCGAGGTGCTTCCCCAAATAATGTAGAGAAGTTGATCGATCCCTCCGGTATGATTTCTGACCCCTAAAATTTGACCAGCAGTGTGTGCATAGGTTCAAACTTTAATTTGCCCATGTTTATTCTCTTTAGGGTGGATAGAAAGATGACATTCAACGAACTGTCATTGTCGATCAAAATCTTGCGCACTTTAAAGTTTGTAATTTCCACAGAGACTACCATTGGACAGTCTATCTTATGATTGACATTTTTGCCCTCGAGGTGGGCTAGGTCAGCATCGGTAAATGAGATGGGTTCTATGCTTGTCGTGAGGTGGAAAGTTATCTCGATAGGTGAGCTTTATTGGACTCAAGCCTCCTCTATGTTTGCCTCTGAGCAGACTTAGAGTCTCCCCCAATGGGACCTTCGGTGATCATGTCAATTACCCCTCTGATGGGCGGGCAATCCTCTTGGGTGGGCTTCTTTCCTTTACCTTCCTTTCTAGGGCTAACTAACCTTTCTCTACTGGGAGTTTGGTTGGTTTTGCCCCCTTCCATCTGAGTGTCCACGGCTATGTATTTTTTGAGATGGCCTTGCCTGATAAACTTTTCAATCTCATCTTAGAGGTTGAAGCACTTATTTGTGTCATACCCCTTCTATTTGTGGAAGTGGTAATATTTCTTTAATTTTTTCATGACTTCAGTCTCCGTCAGCTTTTTAAGCTCCTTAAGGAGGTTATTATGCTAAATGGCATAAAGGACCTCCTTCTTCGGGATGTTCAATGGTGTACGTCGTAGAAATGCTTAATCGGAGATCGACCTCACTTTTTGTGTTTTTGGTTGTCTCTTTTCTTCTTCTTCTCAACTTTAGAGGATTTGAACTTAAGCTTGTTTATTTTTTCCTATGTCATGTACCTTTCTACTAGGTCGAGCAGCTCCTTCATCGACTCGGGACGTTCCCGCACCAATGCATTGGCACATTCTTGATGTCGAGCCCCAGGAATAATACATCTATCAAGAACTCAATCTTGGGGTTATCTATTTTGAGGACCTCTGTGTTAAATCTTGTGAAGAAATCATGAAAGGACTCTCCCCCCCCACTTTGCTTGACAGTGTGGAGGTGGGTATGGGAGAGCTTCACCTTCCTTCTGCTAGCAAACTGGTGCAAGAACTTATTGCACAACTGGTCATAGGAATAAATCGAGGATGGTTCAAGCTTCACAAACTAATCTAGGGTGATGCCTTTGAAGGTGGTCACCAACATCTTAGCATGGATATATTCGTTGTGTCCATGCAACTGCATCATGTGCTCGAACTGCGTGAGGTGCTTATTGAGGTTAGTTGAGCCATCATACCTTGGTAGACCTGTTGGGACTTTTGCATCGATGGTGATGCACTCGTCGATGATATCTTGAATGAAAGGGGACCCTCTCTCCTGACGAGATCTCTAGGGAGCATCCAAGTTTGGTGCTTTGTCAGTATTTCTCCTCAAAATCTCATTGAGACGCCTGTCAGCTACTGGACTTGATGGGACACTTCTTCTCATTTATCCTGAACTACCTGGGAGGCATTTCGATCAAGACCCTATCTAATACGCTTGGCTTGATTGTGTTGTGAGGTTTGAATGGGTTGAGGTGCAAGGTCACGCATAGAGCGTTTGACCTTATCACGCTGCATGCCTCGATTAGGTCTAACGTGATCTATCGAATCTGCTATCTCTTCCCGTATTTTTGGTCGTCTCCTCTTCACTTGTGGGTGTCTGGGACTGATTTTACACTTGGCGGGCAGCTGTCGGGACTCTCTGCGGCTGTGGCTATTCTCAAGAGGCCTATTCTCTGAAGGGGGCGGCTGTGGAATGGCACTAGCGGCAGGAGCAGGCATTGTAGTGTATCTGTTCAAAGCGGCAGATAGCTGGGTAGATATTTAAGCTGAAATTTGCTTGCTTATCAACTGCATTAACTGAGGCATTGTTAACATCACCACCTGCTCCTGAGGGGCGCTGGTGCCCAGAGCGTGTGTACTTTGCTGGGGGAGAGGGGGAGGCGGAGAAGTGGACCTCCTATTCTTCTCCCTTCCGGATGCTACTCTATTTGTGTTTACCATCTTTTTGTTGCAATCTCAACAAGTTCCCATAGACGATTCCAAAATTGATGTGGCTGAAAGTCGCTTGTAGTGAAAGAATAGTGTTTGGGGTGAATTTGACTAGGGAGGTCGAGTGTTCAAAGCTATGTTTATCTTGAGGTTTGAGATCTACAATCATAACACATGTTAGACTAGCTGAGGTGCCCCCGGTTAAGGCACTCTGACGCTCAAGTTAGTTTTGGTCGAGAGATAATAATCAAACAGAAGATTGAGAGTAATGAGGGTTTATAAAGTATTTAGCATTACCTTAAACATGGTTGAGTATGAATTATTTATAGCTTTTTCCAGGCGTGATTTGTCCATGGTGCCCTTATTAGGTGTACTGACTTTTGTCTTTGCCAGGTGGTTGATGGTTATTCCATATCCAGATTTTAGTATTGTTTCAAGTGGCATAATCTCTTATTTTATAGGGTGAATAGTATCTTTAGAGGCGCCTCTCTACCAAAGGTGATGGTAGGGTTGGTGGCAAAGTTGATGATAGTGACTGTACCAGTTGTCACACATCATTAATGTGGAGGCATGCTGCCTGTCAGACTAATAAATATGACGGAGATTTGAGTCAATACCAGAGTGGGTTTTGAGATCGATACATGTCGACTAGACCTGACTGGTTGATCATAGACCCCCGCTAAGTAAGGTTGACCAAACACTTGTTAATGGGCGCTCAGGCCCAAACCCGATGTTGGGCCTGTTGGATTATCTGGAGTGGGTCCTGAGGTCGATGTAGGTCGACCGTGGACCCCTGCCGAGCAAGGTTGGCCCGATAATTATTGATGGGTGCTCTGACTCAAACTTGACGTTGGGTCTGTTGGGCCTATTAAGCTATCCTATATCGGGTTAGGTTGAAACAATTTATGCACAAATGGAAATTTGTTGCATATGTTGTAATGGTAGAATGGGACAAAGAAGGATATGCAGAAAAAAGTGTCACATATTAATAAGTGAAAAAGTAATCATCGTCCCTTTCATAAGTACTGCCATTTTGTAACATATGTACTCTGATTTTACGTACCATAAGGAATTGTCCAACGTGATACTGCCACAATGTTTCCTCGAATAATTTTGCAATGAGATGGTTAATCGATGATATTAAAGTTGTCATCAATGTTTTATATTAAGTGATGATCATTTTTATTGTATCATAACATTAATTTTTATGATTTTAATAGTAATGAAAACTGCATGGGTAGAATTGTTATAGAAAATTTGGATAACTACAGGTACAAGTATGGTTCTAATTTAGTAACAATAAATAGAATTGTCACTATATATGTACCTATAACTAATTAGAAATAGTGATAATTTTGACATAATTTTTACTATTGTTAAATTTTTAAAAATTATATTATCACATGATAAAAGTTATTGTCACTTAATTGATGTTATTAATGAAAAATTTGACATTATTAATTAACATTTTATTACTAATATTTTTTCTATGATGCAAATATTTATGACATATGATCTTTCACTTTTCATGATATGATTTTTTTTAATCCGGTGCTTATTGTTCTCGAAATTTACTTGGAACGGATCAAGTACTCTTTGATGCATAATCCAATGCAATTACTTTCCGCTTTCTAGATATCCTGCAAAACAATGGTTAAGGGTGATGGGGATTGCTTACCGAAAGTTTTCTAATATATAAGTTGGAAATCGACCAGAAATTTAAAAATACAAAGATAAAAGAGAAGCCCATTTTTGTTTCCGGATCTTATATGAGCTGTTGGGCTTTTCATGGATAAACCTATCTAAATACGTGTGATATTTTACCTGTCGCCGCATTCCAAATTTTGACAAGAAATAATTGCATTATTTGACTCATGATGATAAAATAAATCAATAAGAAGTTATAAAAGGATAGAAAGTACTAGCTAGCTTAATTTTAGGAGTGCAATCAAGTCAAATTGAATTGAACTGAATTTGGATAAATATTTTGAGTCGGAGTTCGAGCTTGTTTTAATAGGAATCAAATTGATAGATAAATTGTAAAAACTTAGCTCCATAAGACTCGAATTGACAAACAAATTATAAAAAACTGCATATTCGAGCTCGAAATAAAAAAACAGCAATATAATATATATTTATTAACAAAATAAAAAATAATATTTAATTATATACAAACTCTTGAGCCGGCTCGCGAGCCGCGAATCTGAATACATCGGCTCAAGATCGATTCGAATTAAAGCTTAAGTTCGACTCAGCTCAAGCTTGACTCGTAAAATTCATGAACCGGCTCAACTCGTTTGCACCTTTATTCACATTATTTCTCCAAAAAAATATAAAGAAACCCAAAAATTTACATGCAAAATAAATCATGTGGCAATAGGAACCTAAAAAGAAATTTGTGTCAACCTATCTAAACATTAGTTCCCACATGAGATGTGAGTAGGAGCCCAACTAAAGAGGGTCCAAAATTAAATTATAATTGATGCAATTTATCTATTCATCATAGGAAAACTTATCCATAATATTGTTGTCAATTTCATAATAAATGACTATTGTTTCTTGTTCAACCTCCAACACACGTATATCCAAACAAGATCTTTATGAATTTGTCGCATTATGAATATATTTGAACAAAAAAATTCTTACACACTCAATATAAAAATTTTAGAAGTATAAAAATCGCATATATCAGGTCAGCATTATATAAATTTTAATTAGATGCAATTCTCATTATTTGATAATTTTACGCCAATACATACAAAAGTTTTCCACCGCTTAGGTTAAGGCATATTGATTATTACCTCTTGCAAATGCTTTTGTAAATGAAAAACAAATTGTTGTCACAAACTTATCCACCACATTTTTGTCAATCCTCAGCCTACGTGATTGTTGTTTATCATCCCTAAGCTTTGCCACGTTATGAATTAATGCTGACGTAGACGTGCTAGACTATACGACGCCGTCGTAGTAGGTGAAAACGTCGCCGTCTGTCCCCCGTCAACAATTCCCCGTCCTCCGTCAATTTTTCCACGGTAGGTTACTCCTACGTGGAAAAAGTCAACTTTAAGAACATCCTATATTACCTAACCCATATGGACCCCGACCCCGTCCACTATTTCTCACCAACCACACCATGGATCTCTACTCAAACAGAGACAAAACTCAATTCCCAAATCTACCCTCGAACAACCCCAAATCCCCAATAACTCCCTAGCCCACTTCACCAACCCTCACCGAATCATGCCCATATTTATACTCCAAAACTTTCAACACTCATCTCAGGTTCAACTCTAACAAAAAGAAGTTGATACCCATTTTCCCCCCCTCTCAAATTCTCTCAAAACACGATTCAAATGGAGGCTCTAAAGCAAGAAGACATCATATTTAGATCGAAACTTCCCGACATATACATCCCAAAGCATCTCCCATTGCATTCTTATTGTTTCGAAAATATTTCTAAGTTCAGTACGCGGCCATGCCTGATAAACGGTACAACAAATGAGGTATACGCATATGCAGAAGTCGAGTTGATCTCAAAAAAAGTTGCGGCTGGTTTGAGCAAACTCGGAATCAATCAAGGGGACACAATTATGCTCCTCCTCCCAAACTCGCCAGAATACGTTTTCGCATTTCTTGGCGCATCGTACATTGGAGCCGTGTCGACAATGGCAAATCCCTTTTTTACCCCAGTCGAAGTGATTAAACAGGCTATGGCTTCTGACGCAAAGCTCATCATTACACAAGCATGCTACGTTGAAAAAGTCCGTGACTACGCTAAGGAGAGAAGCGTCAAGGTGATGTGCATCGACGCTGCGCCGGCGGATTGCCTTCACTTCTCTGAGCTGACTTCCGCCGACGAGCACGACATGCCGGCCGTTAAAATCAACCCGGATGATGTGGTGGCGCTGCCGTACTCCTCCGGGACGACGGGGCTGCCCAAGGGCGTGATGCTCACGCACAACGGTCTTGTGACCAGCGTCGCCCAGCAAGTCGACGGCGAAAACCCGAATTTGTATATCCATAGCGAAGATGTTATGCTTTGTGTTTTGCCGTTGTTTCACATTTACTCGCTCAACTCCGTTTTGCTATGCGGGTTGCGTGTCGGAGCCGCGATCCTGATCATGCAGAAGTTCGATATCGTTCCGTTTTTGGGGCTGATACAGAGGTATAGAGTGACGGTTGGGCCATTCGTGCCGCCTATTGTTCTGGCCATTGCGAAGAGCCCGCTGGTGGACAAATATGACCTTTCGTCCGTGCGGACGGTGATGTCTGGGGCGGCGCCGCTCGGCAAGGACCTGGAGGACGCCGTAAGAATTAAGTTTCCTAATGCGAAACTTGGCCAGGTAAATTTCTTTCTTTATTTATTTTTTTTAATTTTTAATATTGAATTTATTTTTGAAATTATTACGGCAATTTTACATAAAGAAAATTCTTTTTACAAGGAAAAGAAAATTTATGCCAACTATTGTGAAATTTTATAATAATATTTAGGTTAGTGGGAAATGGGATCAATTATCTTGGTAATATTTTAAAGTAGAAAATAATGATTGATTGCATAAAATTTGGCTAATTTTTGTGTGGAGATTTTCACAATTAAAATGAGATATGCTCGTAATAATTATATTTGCTTTATAGGATCAATTTAAGTCTGTACAGCTGCAATGAAATAATGAACTCACTCTTTGGTTGGTGGGAAAATATTATTAAATTCAATTAAATTATGACAATCAGCAGTGTAATGTGGGCATAATCTAATTCTGGTTGATATATTGAATGTGAAAATATCAATTGAATTAAATTATGACAATTAGCCATGTGATGTGGCTTATTCTAATATTTTGTTGGTATGTATAGTGTGTTAATATTAATTTAATTAAATCATCACAATTACTAGTGTGATATTGCATAATCCAATTAGCTCAATACATATGTACATATATCTCTATATATTCATTATTTTTTGAAAAATATTTATGCTAATTTTATGTTTACCCTTCCCCCCTTATTTGATACTATTTCAGAAATTCAAAGTGTAATTGTTTTCTTATTTCAACAAAAAATATGACCTAAATTTGTTCTCATGCCTGTAACTATTGCATTCAATCCTAAAATTATTTATTAATTCAAAAATAACTTTAAAATTTCTAATTAATTAAATTCTATACTCCCTTTCTATCTTTACGGGTCCTCGGCGCATTCAAAAACTATTATTTATTCCCATATAATCTGACTAATAAAACATTACAAAAATTTATAATACTCATAATAATTAAAAAAATAATATTCTATTCAATACTATATGATTGATTTGACATCAAAAATGAAATAAAATAACAAACTTATAATTATTTAATAATAATATATCAACATGTCAACCAAAATGAACCTAAACCTTACACCATTCAAGGAATTTTGCAGGGTTATGGAATGACAGAAGCTGGGCCAGTGCTTGCAATGTGCTTGGCGTTTGCCAAAGAGCCATTCGAGATAAAATCAGGTGCATGCGGGACCGTGGTAAGGAATGCTGAGATGAAAATTGTTGACCCGGAAACTGGCGCTTCCCTGGGGCGTAACCAGCCTGGAGAAATTTGTATTAGGGGCGACCAGATCATGAAAGGTACATTTTACAATATGATTTTGAATTTATTTTTTTTAGTATAATATGTCACTTTTTTGTTAGGTATATACATACAAGAAATTCTTACATCACATTAGAATGTTTTTTTATAAAAAATAACAAGCGCATGTGTAATGTCACTGGAATTAATCGGGTATATATGTCTTATTATCTAAACCGATTCACTTGTTAATTAATTAGTTTATATCGTGTCTTATTTGGGCTAACCATCTCCAATTTGCTTAATTTTTTTTATTTAATAGACTGTTTAATTAATACATTCGCTTAAGATTGTGTAAATAATTATTTAAGTTCTAAAATATATTTGATTAGGTGGATTATAATTTTATATTTGTTGTCAAATTAAATTTGAATTAGAATTTTTTGATATTTCATGCAATATATGGTCCTAAATGAAAAATTATAGAAAGTTAAAAATTATGACTAATATGTCGTGACGTACATCCGCATGGACATACACACACCAAGATTGGTGTGTGTGTGTGTTTGAGGAGTATTTTATGAACAAAATGAGTCATTGTCCTCTGCTTATACCATCATATTGCCTTTAACTAATTTGTCCAGCAATTGATGTCTCATTATTACTCAACCTGTAAAGTTAAAGATACGAGGAAAAATGTGGAGCTAGTGGCTTCCACTACTAAGAAATTAGGCTTTGTGTTATATCACTTAAATATATGTTTGGACCATGGGTCCCTACATCTCATACAAGAACACTAGCTTTTTACGTGATGACATTATAATATTTTTATATAAATTTACAATTCATATTGATGCATATTTAAGTGAATAGTATAAAATTTTTGTAGGTTTGCCTATCTAACAAGTATTTTATAAATAGTTGAGATAAAAATTGGGAAATCATAGCAAAAAAGTATGTTATTCGTTGAATATTGTTACACATGTTGGATGAATGTGATGCAATATGTTGATTTAATTTTGAATATTACAGGTTATTTGAATGATCTAGAGGCCACAAAGAGAACGATAGACAAAGAAGGGTGGCTACACACAGGAGATGTAGGATTTATCGACAATGACGATGAACTCTTCATTGTCGATCGCTTGAAAGAAATAATAAAATATAAAGGATTTCAAGTTGCACCTGCAGAGATTGAAGCCCTCCTCCTCAGCCTCCCCTACATCTCCGACGCTGCAGTTGTCCCGTAAGTCCTATTACCATGACCCTGACGAATTGAACCCGTAGAATATAATTATACCATGATAGATAAATTTTTGAATTTGTTTACAACTTTTTTTGTTTATATATTTTGTAGCATGAAAGATGAGCAAGCAGGAGAAGTGCCCGTTGCCTTTGTTGTGAAATCAAATGGATCCACCATCACAGAGGATGAGATCAAGCAGTTTGTCTCCAAACAGGTCAGCCATTATTTTCAATCTACCAAAGATGATCACATCAGTCATACACATAGAAGGCTAGTGTAGTTTAGGTATTTTTTCATGAGCTTCGTGAATTTTGTTTTTGAATTAAAAGATACTTTGAAGAGTGAGAGAGAAAAATAATTTAAAATTGTATCAAGATCCTTAGATCGAAGGATCAAGGATTTTATAAATTGTTTTTACTTCTCACCCTTCGAGATGTTGTTTAAAAACTAAATTTCCTAACAATGTGTGCCGAAGGACAATGCTTAGATGTGGTTGGACCTACATAGTTGATGACAAATCCAGTAATCATTATGATGTATTTTTCCTTTTTCCCTTTAGCAATTTTTTAAGAAATGTTTCTAAATATGGATTGAATTTTGACAGGTAATTTTTTATAAGAGAATAAATCGTGTGTTTTTCATTGATGCCATCCCAAAGTCTCCATCAGGCAAAATATTAAGGAAGGATTTGAGAGCAAGATTAGCCGCTGGAGCACTTTCAAATTAATTAATGCTGATTAAGAGTGCAAGTTGCAATTATTTGAAGCCTAGTTGCTCTCAACCATCCATAAATTGCTACTAGTAATTATTTATTTAATTACTCCTCTTGGAAATCAAGGACAAGTGCTTGTAAATTTTTATATATTTATGGCTCTTTGAGTTCTGGACATAGTAGTATTGAAGAAATATGTCCTGCGTTTTAAGACCATTATATGTATCCTTTTTTTTTTTGTTGTTTTTCTCTTAGTATCCTAAAATTGACTGCAAATTAAATACTAACATTTGTGGCTTATATGGTCTGATATTACTATTTGGTGCATTAATGATCGCAATGTTAGAAACAACCCAAGAATACCCTTCTAAAAGTGTGTGGTTTATATGTGGACCCCACATAATTAATGGCTACCCCTATAATTGTGTTTACAACTTTTTTTTATGTGCATATATACAAGTGAAAAGAATTATGTGGGTAAAACACAAAGAAGATCCTTCTAAATCCTAAAAAGTAGTATATGTTAAAGTGGTTTGTAGATTGAGAGGTATTAGTCTTTTTTTATTATGTGAGAAATTTTGTATTTGATTTTAAGTAGTCGCATTATGTGTATTTTACGTGTGTTGTTGATAGTTTATATTTTGATTATTTTGTTTGAGAATAAAAAAAAATCTTAATTTGTTGATAAGGATGATGTATTCATCAGTTGTAATACTCTTTTTAAAAAAATAAATTCTAAAAAAAGTATATAGTGATATATATTAATTCTTAAGTGATAGTATATATAATGTAGTGTCGAACGGTCAATTGGTTTAGTAGGATTACCATCACCCGTATAAATATACGATTTCATAGGTCTAGTGGCATCATCTTTATGCATGTAAGTGTGAGATTTGAGATTCGGCTCTTAACAAATTTTTTATATATGTAAATAAAAATATATATATATATATATATCTAATTTGTTGATTTTGAGCTATCACAATCAAAAATTTGATATGATATTTAGATTTCACATTAGAAATGATAGCAATTAATTCGCCATTGACAATATTATCCAATTTAACAATTAGAAATTCACCAATTATTACATATAATATTTTTTTAATGTGTGTGTTAGCAACTTAAAGCAAATACAAATTATTTTGTTTCTAAGTGTTGAATGCTCACCAATTTTGCTAGGCCTCAATTCGATACATATACCAAACTCTTGATAGGCCAAATAGAACAGCCTACAAAATTCTGTCAAACAAACCAATCAAGCCCTTTTCTTACTCCTATAGTTGGTTCATGACTAGGTCCAATATTGTTGTACCAACCCTAAAATGTTCAATTTCAGAGACTAATTAAATTCAAATAATTAAGTTGTTCTACCCACAAAATAAATCTGTGTCAATTCAATTCCTAAGACCCGTTAAGGATTAATTAGCAACTTAATAGGCTTAATTAAAATATGCTAACCAAATTCAACACCTAAGTCGTATTGTATTCTTTTTTACATCGATGGACAAAAATAGGTTTGGGTTTTAGTCGTGTCCACCTTGTCTAGGGTGGAAATTTGCTAAGGGAATGATTCATTTGTGCCAAATTTCATTCCTGCACAGGCTACAGCTATTTTTTTAAAAAATTTATACAGAGTAATTTAAAAATATGAATTTATAACAAGTCAATTTTAACTAATTAATTGCTTCCATTAATTCTTTAATTACACATTATACTTAATAAGATTAAGTGATTTAAGGTTATTAATTTTGTACCAAGTTTTATTCATATAGTACATGTTAGTACTATTTTTCCTAAGTATACATAATCAATATTAGTAATTTTAGAATATTCATATTTAATAATCTCTTTTAATTAAATGATTCCATATGTTTATCTGATTAGATAAATTTTAAATTTGAAAAGTCATTAAATTCATTTATCAAAATATATAAATGGAATCAAATATTTGATATTTTTTCCTGCATAAATTATAGCTATTCTCCTTAATTAGCTAATACGATTGGGCAAATTAAGAATATTAATTTCTATCCACTTATATTTTTGCACAAATAATTATAACTATTTCATAAATTGTACCTAATATATCTGAGTAGTTGAAGAATATTCATTTGTCAAAATCTATTTTAATTAAATATTCTCTTATAATATTTGGCTCTCAAAATAAATTTTAAATTTGATAATTCTTCAAATACATTTTTGAATAGACAAACGTTAACGTTTTTGATAAGAAATAAAAAATTTTGAAAATCCAAAATTTACTAAAAGAATTTATTAATAATCAACCAAAATTTTTTTTTTTTTTATCAAGTTTCAGTACTCTCGCACAAATTAATTATGGCTGTTTCTTTTTTTAAATTATACAAAGTAATTGAAGAATTTCACTTGTAATGTTTCGTTTTAGTTAAATGTTTTCGTTTTCCTAAATTATACTTAATAAGACTAAGAAATTTAAGGATACTAATTTGGATCAATTTTATTCTCGCACAAATTAGTTATAACAAATTTTCTAAATTATATACAATCAGTTTGAAATAATTTTGTGATAATCATTATGACAATTCAATTTAATTAAATGTTTCAACATATTTCTTTTTCTCTTTTGACCAGAAGAATTTTAAGTTTGTAAAGTATTAAATACATTTCCCAAAGAATATACCAAGCCATAAACAAATTATTGCTATAAATTAATTCTCCCAATATACCTAAAATAAGATAGAATAAACCAACTTTTTCCCGCATAAATTATAATGGTTTCCTAAACTCTACTTAATAAATCTGATTAATTAAAAAATATTAGTTTGTGATAGTTCACTTAATCAAATATTCCCTCATTCATCTGAATTTTAAATTTAGAAAATTATCAAATGTATTTTGGAATAGCCCGTCAATGACACTTTTCATAAGAATAAAATAATTCAAAATAGAAAACATATATAATAAATGCATTTGTCAATAGCTAACTAATGAAATTTTTTCTAAGAAATTAAAAATTAAAAAACGTGAAAAGAAATTAAAATTTATCTTTAGGAGGTCTTCATCTACTGGCAGGTTTTATATACTCCACTCATTACCATTACTAGACGACGAAGCGAGGAATGAAACGAGAGACTTGAAACCTCAACCTTGACCGCAACCTTGGCTAGGCTATGTTCTATCATTGAGCTAGTTTTGCCAGTTATACAGTAGTAGAGTCATACCACTCAACAAGGGTTGCAAGTTGAACTGAGTTGACTTAACTTGACTAGAAAAAAGCTCAATTCGAGTTCAAGATTACTTGAGTTTGAGCCAAGTTTATTGAACTTGAGCTTGAACTTGAGACCGAGCCAAACTTGAACTTTAATATAGTGGCTCAAAGGCTCGTGAGTAGACTCACACGCCCTAATTTTTTTAATATATATATTAATTAATATATAAAAATAGTACTTCAAAACATATGTGCCATATATTGAGGTAATTTTCAAATTATAATTCATTTATTCACTTATATATTACTTATTAAATAATCAATGATTTATAAGATACTAATTAATTTATAATTTTTAAAATACTAAAAAATAATAGCATGGTATATTCTAAGAAAAATACAAATTTTCTAATTCAAATAATTTTATAAAAATATATATAATTAGATAATAAAAATTTATTATATAATATATTATATGACTAATGTATATTTTTCGAATATAACAAATGCAAGTGTGAAATGGAAATTCATTATTATCTTAATAAATTCATTTTTATATTTTAACGTTCAAAACTTCAAAAGTTAAAACAATAACTTGAAATTTGTAAAAAATCGATTGACTTTTAGAAAAATTGATAATGTTGTTAGATTTGCTAATAAATAATATTTCTTGAAAATTTTATAGGAAATAATGAGGATTAAATCGTGCCCAATGAGCTTGAGCTAGCACAAGTTTGACTATGACTTGTTATCTTATAAGCTCATTGATCTCAAGTTTGAGCTTTACATTTATTGATGAACTCAAACTCGAGCTTGAAATTTGAAGCTCGATGACTTCAAACTCATATATTTTAAAAACAAGCCAAGTTTAAACTTAAAATTTTGATAAATTTAACTCGAACTCAGCTTATAATTATTTACAGCCCCATATTGGGCAATGCATGTATTACAAAATATATTGAATTCTATTTTCTAGTTGGACCACAACTTGTCCTCCAAATTCCAATTGAGCCACGAACATGAGCATATTGCATAACTACGGACATAGGGACTAAGAGCTACTTTTCCATCAATCTCTAAAGAAAGAAAAGATAATATAAATCGTTGTGAACGAAATAGAAAGAGAGGGAGTCGACTCCTTGGTACAAATAACTCGTACAGTAAATTAGCAACACATATACCATATTTTATCGAAATAAATATATATGTTATGTTGCAAGTCTAAGTTTTAAAGAAACAACCAAGGAAAAAGAAGAGAAAAGGATGAGATTGGATCCTTGACCTCGATTCATCTATCATTTGTAGGCCAAAGAAATTTAAGGCAGGTACTCGGGCCGGGTCAAAACAGCAGTGTACTAATTTCTCCACATATATTGAAAAATGTATCCGATGCAGTACGCAACATATATATATATATATATATATATTATGTACTGCTTTTTCTTTCTGATCATTTACTGTATATTATATGATTAATAATACCATTAGCCTTTTTAAAATATTGATGCACCACTTAAAAAGCTCGATCAGCTTAGGAACTTAATGGGATCAAAACCTGAGGAATGGGAATAGTTAGGGGTGCGGGCGTTCAGATTGGATAGTGAAACATCAGGTAGTTCGAATTGAGTATCTGATATGTTGAATAGTCAAAATTGTCATATGACATTGATTCAAATTTGTCGGGTATTCGATATTTTGGGTACCCGATGTTATTGGGTACCTAATAAGTTTGAATTTGGATACCCAATATATTATTTAAATTAAAAAAAATCAATTGATTTGAACAATTGGTTTAACAAAGGCATTTGTTTGTACAAAGAAATTGAGGCCAATTAAATTGGTTTCTGTACAAACAAACCTTTGTCTGGTTGTACAAACAGAGGCCAATTATAGAGGCTAAGCTTCTGTACAAGCCTTTGTTCTCTATTTCTTTCATTGGCCAATTAAGCAATTCGTCTATGTTCTTGAAATCCTGTATAAAGGTTAAATTTAATTTAAAATTTGGGACTTTAAAATTTTAATCATTTAAGAAGCTATTGAAATTAAATATTAAATTACAATAATTTTTTAAAATAATAGAACAAAAATAATAAAATAAAAACATGCATAAATTAAATCATCCATAAACATTTGCAATCAATATTGTGAAATTCTAATAACAATTAATTCTCAACAATGGCCAACATTTGTGCTCTTTAACTCTTAAGTTTTAACTTTTTAAATATAATTTTTTCAATATTATGAAAGAAAAAAAAGTTTAATAGTTTCAATATATAATATCTAATATATAAAAGATATAATATATCCATTTTTATAATATATTATGACATAATAATATATAATTATGTATAAATTTAAATCGGGTACTTGATCGGGTAGACTCTACCCGATAATCAATCCGAAGTTTTTGTCTAGATAACGGGTACTTGACCCAATTATTTATTTATTTCTAAAAGATCCAATATGATCGAATAGTATTTGATTGGGTCGGGTCGGCATCCGAATTATCCAATCCGAACGTTTCACCTTCGGAATAGTAAGTCGAAAAGCCGGACGACTCCAAAAGTAACACCAATAAGAGCAGACTCCTTTGGAACTAAGTCACTAAAATTTCCTCTGTACTCTGCCGATAACAAAGCACAAAAGGGAGATAAAAGGAGAAAGAAATAGCAATTAAAGATCCTTCATCTCTAAGCTAAACCATCAAGACAACTACCCTCCGATCCGAAAAATCTCAGAATCCTCAGACATGGAAACACAATCCTTTGATGATTCCAACATTTCGCTGCTCTTGAATGAAGATGACGATCAGACCGTCATATCCGATGCTAAGTTGGCCGAAGAATTGCAGCTGCAAGAAGCCATAATGGCTTCTTTTATCTCACTCCAAACTTCCCACAATTCTAAGGAAAAGACAAGTCCAAAAGAAGCCGGGGAATCGTCCCAATGCCTGTGCGAAATATGCGCCGATAGGAAAGACAGCGACGAAATGTTTCCACTCCAAAACTGCGGCCATCGGTTCTGCACAGAATGCGTCACTCGGCACATATCCACAACAATCAAGAAAAGGAAAACAATACACCACGAAAAAGGAAACCCTACTTTCCTCGCCTGTCCGGGCTTAAACTGCAAAGGCATAGTTGCAATTGACAGACAAATCTTGTCCGAAGATATTGTTAGAATGTGGGACGACGCCATCTGCGAGTCAATGATCCCGGATTCTCAGAAATTCTACTGTCCGTACAAGAATTGTTCGGCTTTGCTGGTGAATGATGAGGATCGGGAGGAGATTAGGGAGGCTGAGTGCCCATTTTGTAGGAGGTTGATGTGTGTGAAGTGTGGTGTGCCGTGGCATTCTGCGTTTAGTTGTGAGGAGTATTTGAAGGTGAATGAGAATGAGAGAGGGAGGGAAGATCTTATGGTGCATGAGCTTGCTAAGGAGAAGAAGTGGCAGAGGTGTCCCCAGTGTAAGTTCTTTGTGGAGAAGGATCAAGGATGTTTGCATATTACTTGCAGGTAAGAATCCTAACAATTTTTTTGGTTGTTTTAAGGCAAGGGTTTTAGTTAATAATTAAATCGATTGTTCTATGAATAAATCTAAGCAATCTCTTCTTAATTCGAAATCTTTTATTATAGAAAAACGAGTATAAAGTAGTTGATTTACTAGTAAAGGGGAAAAAATATTATCTAGATAAAGGTAAATTGATCTTGAAATCATAAAGGTTGGTTATTCTAGTATAAAACCAACTCTAATTTTATTTTGTTAACTTTTCTCAATAACAAGAAACACTTCGAAAGAATTATTCGTAAATATGAAAAGAGATGTTTTTATGCCAGTAATGGAAATCCAACTAATCAGCATATGCTCGATTTTAATGTTATGTTCTTAATTATTGTGTTTTAATATTTATTACTAGAAAAGAAGTGCACTTTATTTTCACAAGCATATTGAGCCGGTTATGCTAGCTAGTGTTTTGAGTGATTTTTCGTGCTCCATTCCATTTTATTTCATGGTAAATTACTAATAAGAATTTAAGAGAAATAATGAATTGTAGTTTGGCAATGGTGTGATCTTGGCTTTTCTAGCTAAGTGCTTTCAGTGAAGCGGACCAGTGATCTCGACTTCTTCTGGCTAAGTGCTTTCAATCAAACAGACTAGTTGCCTGTTTAAGCATTCTTAAACTTGGATGTTTTAGCATAGATTGGACTCCTTTTTTTTGTGAATAAGATGGGATTGACTTTAGCAGGAATAAATGAAAATTCTAAGTGAAAACTCTATATCAGGACCGGAAAAATTGGATGTTTGCTACCCATTAATCAACCCGTATATATGCCTTATATGATCAGCCATAAACTTATTGAGCTGGTAAGAGAAAGAGAAAGAGAAAGAGCCAAGATATATAGTTAGAACTATAACTACTGCATGCAGGAATTAGTAACATTCATCCCCACCCAATTGTTTTCATTAATTTACATTTTTCCTTTTCTTTGCTTCCTCTTTTTTCCTTGTCCTCTTTCCTATTACTATTTCCAGTCGATAGTGCAATTTTAGCTAGTATGGGTGCGTACGTGCTATTATTTCTTAAAGGATATTACAATCTTTATGCTAATCTTTTGAAAATTTTATTAAGACATACGCAAAAAAATATCCCCAAAATATAGGTGAGCAACCCCTACAATACTTGCTAAATCTACTTGCAATCTTGGATAGCGAATACTTGGGTATTTTCTTTTCTTAAATATTAATATAAGCATTATAATGTATTTCAAGAAATAAAAAAATAATATATTTAAATATATGCTTTTCTTACTAAAACTAGTCGTTGTGTTAGACTGCCATTACTTGATTTTATTTTTTTAATTAAATATTGTTATATTCATCACATTTTATTTATTTATGTGTTTCATACTAATAAAAATTAATATGATTACATACATGCATTTGTTACTTCAAATAGTCGCCATTTTAAAATGTATTTACTTGTTTTTTTTTCTTTTATTTAATTATTATTATATTCATTAAATTTTATTTATTATATATTACATGAATGCACCGGTGCTACTAATTGTTAGGTCAAAAAGTGACTAGATGGTTTGCATTATTTAATTAATATTATACTAATTAGAATTTAATTTTAAATTTTGTTTCATAATACTGAGAAATATAATATTTATTTAAATGAAGGCGTAGCTAGTTTGACTAGCAACTACTCTTTATTCAAAAAATTTGTACCCATTCAACGGTAGGGATTTTATTAAACGAATCCCATAGTTGAGAACAAATAGATATGAGTACAAGGTATATTTTATTTTTAAGGGTTTAGGTTAATAAATTATTTTGAAGGCATACAAATTAGTTGCTAGTTTGACTAGCTATTACTTGTTTGCTCTAGGGTATAGCGGCTATGATTAGTTGGTTTTCATTATTTAATTAATATTATAATAATTACATTTTATTTTTAATCATGTTTAGTAATATTAAGAAATATTATATTTAGCTGAAGGTATTAGTTTTATAATATATCAGACAAAGAAATCGCTAGTTTGACTAGCAATTAATTTTTTTCCCCATCAATTTCTGTGCAAGGATATATATGTACTTTCCTCACCTAATTGTTCGTATCTAATAAACGATCACGATTTTATTAATCTAATCCAGCGATTGAAAATGATTAGATAAGTATGACACCTACCTGACCATAGAAAGACCGAACTAAATCTAGGCTTAATTTAAAATTATTATTATTTTATGAATGACTATTTAATATATAGTTAGACCAATCAATTAGAGAGAATAAATTTTATAAGGTCTGACACTTTGATAATGATATAAGTAAAAATTGACATGGATATTCTTCATTAAAATTCCCATCATTGTAGTCTTCATCACTACTATAAGCATAGTCCAGTGATTGTTGTTTGGTTATCCTAAAAGCTATAATAAGCATCTAATATATATGAAGGCATTTATAAGTATTTTGCAGGCTCAGCTTCTATCTTATTTCATAGATATGTGATGTGTATTATGTATTTTTTTTATACAAATAAGTATTAAAAAATTAAATATAATTGACATATATATTAAATTAAATATTTAAAATTAAGATTAAATATAAAATAAAATAGAGAATGTAAAGTGATTTTGTCGCATACCTCAGCCCATAACAATAGCAATGGGCAAGGACTTTAATTGTTAACTAACAGTTGTTTGAGGATACTGATTTTTACAAGTTCACTTCATTTTATTTATGTTTAATAATCAATCTGAAATTATACAAATAGGTGTGGTTTTCAATTCTGCTATGGATGTGGAGCAACTTGGAGTTCCAATCATGGTGGTTGCCGGTGACCAATGCAGTGCTCTCACTATATATATATATATATCCACTCTTCATTATTAATATTAATTATGATTTTAAAATGTTTACTATATTATTAACTCTTGCAAATTAAAACTCCTATCCTATTAGTATCCGAATGTAATGATATATTTGATCCCCTTATGAAGATAAATTGTGTGGAAACTTTTGATTTAATTATGAGTTATTAATTAATAGACATTTTTTATATGTCACGTACGCAAATTAACTTGTATATATTTTTCAATCTTATGGCTTTGCTTATATGCTTCGAAATTTTTTCTTACAAATTAGAAGTTTGGGAGCTTATTAAAAGAGATGTTATAAAGTGTTTGATAAATTTTTTAGGAAAAAGATGTTGTGATTTTTCAACGTAAGATGTGGTCTAGTAAGTTCTTTTATTTTTAATATCTTAACAAACTTTTAAAATTTTAATCATGCTACTCATACAATTATTATTATTTAACAATTTATAAGTTTCAAAATTTTATTTTGTTCAAATACTTAAAATAAGATCTAGTGTTTTATTAATTTAAAAAATATTTTAAAAAATTTAAAAACTTATAAAATATTTTAAATAAGTTTAGTCAGAAGTTGTTTTTACCTATAATCAGGTTTTCGGTTTATGTAATTAAAAATTAAGTTGCCTTCGTCTAGGTCTTCATAAAATTTCCCAAAACTTGTCTGCTAGATCTTGGGAAAATCTGATAGTATAAATTAGTATAATTAAATTTTTTGATACTGTAGGAGGTCGAGTTCCCCAAGCAATTGGCGAATAAAGCCTCAAAAAATTATATGCGACGGGGCCACAAACTTGGTTTCCCTAGCAAGTGAAAGTGATACAAACATGAAAAGCCAACCCTCTCTCTCTCTCTCTATATATATATATACATACACACACAGACACACACATATTATGTGAGTATGTGGATCGAATTTTTGGGTCATTGTGAACTTCAATTCGATTCCAGAAGCAACGAAATATGTCAAAATTGTTGGACATTACCCAACAAAAACCCCAGTGGCTAAAAATCATAATTTAGTTAAAGAGAGAATAAGAGAAATTAGTAAAATTAGAATTGGTTACATACATCTCAAATGTAACAAATCCAATTATTTATATATAGTGTTAATTAGGCCAGTGGCAGATCATGAACATGTGGCCACCGTTTCTTGGAGATAATAAAAATCTAACCGTGTCAGAGATTCGGGTCACTTTTTAAACATGTGGATCGCCCGTATTATATTCGGATCTCGGGCACAGATTAATAATGTGAAAATAGCATTTTAGTATCTCTCAAAAGAAAAAAAAAAAATACCATTTTAGTAGCACCATGCAACATCAATCACATATATATATACATACATACATATATGTACATAAACATGTACTCAAAAGAACTTAATTCCTTGCAGTCACAAAAGATAAAAAATCCTTACTATAAATATCAGAACTACAACTTCTGGTTTAATACAGCTGATCGTCTAAGTTATGGAGATGATCATATCTGCACTGTCTGATTTATTCGATGATATTTTCTCAGTCTCAGATTCCACATACGCAGAAGAACTTCAGTTCCAAGAGGCATTGCAGGCCTCCTTAAACACATCAACAAAGTCTTCGCGAATTTCCTGTGAAATTTGCACAGAAGATAAAGAAAAATCAGACATGTTCCAAGTCGACGGCTGCCCTCATTCATTCTGCGCCGTCTGCATATCTAAACACGTCCAATACAAGCTTCAAGAAAACACCATACTCGTTTCTTGCCCTGATGAGGATTGCAACAACATAATACAACCTAGTTCTTTAAGGTCTATCGTCCCAACAGACGTTCTTGTCCGTTGGGAGGAGGCAATGATTGAGTCGACTATTCTTGCGTCCCAGAAAATTATTCACTGTCCGTTTGAGAACTGCTCGGAGATGCTGGTTAATGATGGCGATGAAGGGTTTTTCATTACAGAATCTGAATGTCCCAGGTGCCGCAGATTGTTCTGCGCAGAGTGTGAGGTCCCTTGGCATCAGGGATTGGAGTGTAAAGAGTTCCAAAGATTGGAAAAGAATAAGAAAGAGAAGGAGCAGTTAAGGTTGTTGGCGACGGAGAATAAGTGGAAGAAATGTCCTAATTGCAGGGTTTTTGTGGACAAGATTGAAGGCTGTATACATATGACTTGCAGGTAAAAGTTTTCTAGTTTGAAGAAACATTAAATTTTTTAATTACCAATAGTTTATGTTGTTTTCTTGAAGTTATTTGTGATGTTTAATGTTGTTTGCAGGTGTAAATTTGAGTTTTGTTATACATGTGGATCCAAGTGGAATGAAACTCACTGGAATATTTGTCAGGGGTAGTACTGTTGGCATGCGATATAAATTAAAGAAATATTTATACGTCGTTGAATAAAAATTCGAGATTTCAGTGGTTGATAATTTTGTTGTCATATGTTTTGAATCAGATCTTATGTTTCATCCTAATAGCTGCGTTGTTGAATAAAAATTTGAGATTTCAGTGGTTGATAATTTTGTTGTCATATGTTTTGAATTAGATTTTATGTTCCATTGCGGTAGCTGTGTTGTTATGAGATTCCGAAAAAGAGAAAAAGAACAGAAAAAAAAGAGATTGATGTTTGTGTAATATATAAAAGGAGCATTTTGAATATTTTATTCCATTGTCTATTTCATCTTTTATTTCAATTTGTTGGATCTAGACCAATACAAGGGGTTATGTTTTATCTTTTCTTTTCCCTTCACAAATAATTTTGTTTTAGTGGTTCCTTTAATTATTCCAACTTGTGATCTTTGTTTTTAGGGTTATTGATAAATTCTACAATAAAAACTGAGCTAATACTACTAAGTTTGACATTGACTACTTTTACAAAATAGTAAAAAAATTACTTTTCAACAATAATAATTTAATTTAAATGACAATGATAAAAAATTGTAATTATTTACTTATTATTAACAATAAATGACATTTGATACGCGCGCGCGCACACATACATATATATATATATATATAGTGCAATCCAATCAGTGCATCATCAAAATAATTATAGGAATGTGTTTTCATTGTCACTAAATTATTAATGTGGACAAAAATTAATTGTCAACACCACAAACTTACAAACAATTGCTATCAATTTCGAGCTTGTGAGACTTACTATTCCATTAAAATAAAAAAAAATATTACTATTCAATGTATATCGATCATTGGTCTTAATTTTAATATTATCACTTTAGAATATATATTTTATCATTAATACCACTTTGTTGTCATCATGAACTGATAAAGATTGACCTAATTGTCTTAGTCTACGATTAATACGGTCCTTCTTCGTGATTTAAAAATATGTGACATCATTAGGCAACAACACTAGCAGATTCAACACCTTTTCCTGGAAGACGACGTCAAAAGTTTTTGGAGTTACTTAATTCTTTGATCTTAACTAACCTAAATAGTTTGTTATCTTTGTCCAATTCATCTATCCAACTTTCTAATTCAATTTTGGGAATGCATGAACAAAGATTTCTTTTTTCTATATTTTCATTGACATATTTGAGGCAAGTCTCTACTTAATCCTTAATTAAACACTCCTAACAGTACCAAGGGTGAGAATCAAACTTGTGTAAATAACTAGTTAATTTTTTGTATTTATACAAGTTGAGACGTGATCTAGATGTCCAGTGTTTTTACCATAGTTGACTCTGACTGTATGGCCAAGATCAAATTAAAAACTTATTCGCTTTGTATAGCCCAGCGTTTGCGAAAAAGAATTTCTCCATATTAACATTCCAGGTGATCTATATTTAAAATTCTTCAGCTTGTCATGTAGATATCCTTAGGACTTCGTTTATAACTTATTTCAAAATGTGAAAAAATAAGCAGGCTTAGTATAAGATTGAACACTATGTATTAAACGATAATGTAAAAGTTTTCATCAAATTACATATTTTAAATGACAAGAAAATAATTTTCCCACAATAATAAATTTCACTAGTTTATCAGTAACACAAACTGCTCATAAATTATCATTATTAACAATTAATAATACATAGATAATGACATTCAAATTTTTTTTACAAATTATAATAACAATAATGTGTACCGTTACTAACCAAATGAAACTTGTTGTCACATAATACTTCTTATTAATAATCATTTTTACATTATTTCTTAAATTTATATCATTAATGTTGTTTTTCACTGTGAAATTTCAATTCCAATTCAACTCCAGTCTATCTATTCAATTAAGCAAAATTGGATGCGGACCTTATAAAAACCAACGTCTTGTCTATCTATCCATTGCATCTATAGTAAGAATACATGCAAATAGTGTGGCGCCAAACACAACAAAACGGTTAACGGACAAAACTGAATTATGAAATTATGAGTTCAAATTTAAGAGTCCCAAGAATGTTGAGAAATGAAACTTAGATAGAATTCACTCTAAAAGTTAGTTCAAGAGATGAGAACTGTTCAAAATTATATATAGAGACCACAATTAAGCTCAAAATATGTATATTAGACTCGAAATTTTTTGAACTCAAATTCAACTCAACTCGATGAAATTCAAATTTTTGGGTAACCTTTAAATAGCTATCAACTTGAGCTCAAACTCGAATAAAATAATAAGAATAATAATTTATATCCATTGATAATATAAAAATAATATTAAATCATATACTAGTTTATTACAAACCCCCCACCTAAATACAAATGGTTTAAAATAGAGATTAAGTCCAATTCAACTCAACTCAAATTCAAAAAAATATACACTAACTTAAATTCGACTCATGAAACTCACAAGCTAACTCATTTCATTTACACCTTTAAATTAGAAGCAAAATTCAAACCAATGCTCGGCTTCCAAATTTCCCCTTGCCTCGCCAACCCACAATGTAACTACGTACTATTTTCTTTCTCTATATTTTGAGCTACGCATTTTGAGTCATTTATGGATTTAATTATTGTTTTAATCAAATGCGACTTCCTTTTATTACTACTTCCCGCCATAAATTAAATGGCTCCAAAAGTAGTTTTAGAATTTACCTAAGTTCGTTGGACGTATTATGGATCAAAGTTTATGGGTCAATCCAACCCAAAATATTGGATTGAATTCTAAACTATTGAAACTGAGTCCAAATGGGTTCAGTTTATAGTGCAGTTTTGTTAGGTTTTAGTTTTTAATTGAGTTCAACTGAATCCAAATAAATTCTCCAAAAAATTATTTAAAATTCAATTAATAAAAGGAAAAGGAACTAATATTTGAATTATAATCACAAACTTATATTATTTCCAC
>JACGDI010005753.1:140457-169681 GCA_014898725.1 Jacaranda copaia
TTATCCCATATCAGGCTGTAAATAGATATTCAAAAATTTGTTTATCGTTCGCATTCGTATTCATTTATACAAAATTTATCTAAATTTGTTTAAAATGGATATTATTAGTATTCGATTAGTAGATATTCGATTAAAAATGGATATGGATATGACAAATGCGTATCCGATCTGTTTAATATCCACTATGAATACATATTTATTAAATAATATATTATTTATATTTTTTAATAAAAATTTCATAATCCATATATGTATATATATATATATAAATTATAATTGAAGAATTAGGAATAAAAAGAATAAATTTAAAAAATTATTGTAATATAGAGAAAAAAATTAAAAAATAAAGATAATCAACCCCATTATTGTTGGTTGACTTTATAATTAATACACTTAAATATCATTATTATTAAGTACTAATAATCAATTATTAATTAAAAATTATGCCATTTGTTTGATTATTTTCTTTTTAATAAAATTATATAGCTTCTTCTATTAATTAAAATATATATTTATTATAAGTAAATATGTGAATCTGCGAACTTATATTGAATATGAATATAAAAAATAATTATAATTATAATTGAATATGAAATTGAATATGAAAAAAATAACTCAAATACATATAAATTTAGTAAAATATGAATAGATGTAAAAAATTATAATCAGATACAAATATATGCGAATTCGATCGATCTCCAACTGATACGAATTCAGATATCATTTTTTAATATCTTTCAAATCCATGTTCATATCCGAATATTTGAAAAGTTAAATAGATACGAATATAAAAATAACGTATCCGAAATGCTTAATATCAGTTTACACCCCTATCTGTGTATGACCTGAATTATCATTAAATTTTCTCAAATTTCTCCTCTTGTATTATGTGAATCCAAAATTTCAAATTCACAATTTCAAGGCATAAAGAAATGCTTGTTAAGTCCAAAATTTGATACCTAAAATAATTAAGAATAACTACTTACCACAACTACCATCCTTAAATTTGCGAAATCTATCCTCCTGCTTAGGGCATCTGCCACATGATCATGCGAGCCGGCGCAATAGTTCAATACGAAATATTTAAATTATGATAATAACTCATACCATCGTGCCTGCTTACTAGTCCGTTTGAACTGATTTGTGAAATGGCGTACTATGATACTGTAAGCTTTGATCAGAAAGGAGAATCCAACAAGTAATATCGCCGTAGCCTGCAAAATGAATTATGGCTAGCAACCCTTTCTCATGTGCTGAATATCTCTCTCAACGCCCTTCAACTTTCAACTCTCAACTCTCAAAGGCCATAGATTGCCAATCAAACTAAGCAAATTAAATAAATTAATTTATATTAAATTTTATTTCTACATAAATTATAATTATTTTCCTAAATCATACCTAACCAATTCCACTCATTGACAGCCGTTGCAGTCCAACTGGGCTTGGTTTGGATGATTTATTCTCGTAAGAAAAACAAAAGGCTAGCACATTGATCATTTATCTTGGATGGAGTTATAATTACTATCCTAGGAATACATGGTAATCAATCATTTTACTTCTCGACATGAATTATATATACATATATCCACTACAAAGACAAATTTGAGTGGCACATTAAATCTAGTTCAATTTTCAACCATTGTAGGGTAATCCAAACGGAACATGAAACTCAAGGTCTAGGTATGGGACCAATAATTCTTACACTCACTCTTGAGAGTGTTGAATGGAAAATAACACACCACCTCTCATGGACTTGCAATTTATAACCAAGACAAGAAGATAAGGACACCGACAATAAATTTTTTTAACTAATTGGGGATTCATTGTGGTACAAGTTAGCGCGCCTTTATAATTGTGAATATAGTGCTCTATTAGTCTTGACTTTGTTGCCTCAACTCCAGCCTGTATGCATAAATTTAAATTATCATAATATTAATATTAATTAATAAAATATTTAATTTTTTTATATAGTATAGATAAACAAAAATGTAATTTTAATAGTAACCATGTTAAATAACATACAATATTAATTATCAGCTAATATAACAGATGGCAAAGAATTCTTACGTAAAAACTTTAAAAATGTGGAATATAATTGCATTTTTTGTGTTCTTATAAAAATTTTCAAGATATTATGATTACATTGTTTGTGTTTTGTCATTTCATATCAATCGAGGCATATTTGAAAATTGAAAATCAAAGGTATAATTAAAGTTTAAAATTAATTTAGTGTAGCATGGTACCGCCAATTTGAGTGTGTGAAAAGCCTTCTTTTATACATTATAAAGGAAATATAACGGAAAAATGTATATCTTTTTTTATGCTATGCGCCTCATATTTTGAATTTTGTGGTAAAATATTCTTCAAAAAAATCAAATTTTCTAAAAACATAAACAGTATATTGATACACATGTTTGAATTTTTTAATAAAATGAAGTTTTATAAATTTGGAGTAAAGTCATGTATAGTAAACGATACATAAAGGGACAAATCCAAAAATGAGAGTATTGGAGGAGGCAAAAGTTATAAATAATTAAAAGTTAAATATAAGTTTCATAATTTACAAATATGAAATGCATTATCTTCATCAAAGTTGAGCAAAATGATTTTTACACCATAATTTTCATTAACAATCAAATCAATTCCAAATCTTTTATTAATATCACTCTTAATAGAAGTAACTAAGAAATCAAGTAAAAAGTTATTTTTTATTTTATTTTTGAGCCTCTTTGTCACACTTATAGAAAATAAATTTCTCACTTGTAGCATTGAAAAACAAAGAAATCCAAAAGAATTTTTTTTAAAAAAATATTCACTTATTTTTATCATCTTATTTGAATTATGTTGAAGTCAAAAAGATGAAGTTCAATAAAGTTTCTTTTGATTGAATTATATAAAGTTTTTTCCCACATACAGAATGAAATTGCTCGAATAGATTTAACCTAATTGTCTTCATGTGATTAATAGATCGTGAATTTGGACTTAAAAATTTATTTTGGGTCTTGCAAGATTAAAATAGATAAATTAAAATTGAATTAAATATAATTCAATAAATTCAAATAATTAATTTTTTATTTAAGGCCAACGAAAAAAGTTAAATTTTTTAAAAAGTAATGGATGTTAATTGTAATTAATATTAAATGATCTATTCTTTAAAATTTTAAATTGAAATTATCTATTAACAAAGGTGGATTAACTATCCTAGTCTAATGATGAGCATGGACGATTGATAAAAATCTTAGGTGCAAAGAGGCTTCGAGACTTGAAAAATTACTAAAAAAAGGATGACTTTGTCTGGCACTAATGATGCTAGTTGAACTTGACGAAAGGATAACGGAAGCCTCATCCTATAATATACCCTAATTTATTAAAAAATTAAAAAAAATAAAAATAAAGGACCCCATCAAATTTATTTTCCGACTCTTTTAGGTGTTTCACTCAATAGGTTCTACAAAATTAATATTTCAAAGAAATATCTAGACTACCCTTTTTAATTTCCATTATTGTCCATTTCCAAAAGTAGTAATGCCTAGGACTATAGAAAAAAAATTGCCCTCTAATAGCAATTTTAATTGGGGATCAACTTGGGTCAATATTTGGAGCCGGATTTACCTTAATCTAAGTTTAGAAATTGACATGTGGGATGTTGATATGCAATAATAAATGATTAAACTTGTTGAAGTGGACTTAATTAAGACCATTCGATTCTTAAGTTAAAAAATAAAAAAAATAAAAAATTTCAAGAAGTAAAAGGGTAAAATACCAATAACAAGACTGGTCAAAGTACAATAGCATTGCCTCCGACTAAATAGCCGAAATGGGCATAGAAGCTTTGGATAACATAAATAGCACAAATTAAAATATCTGTCAAGTGATCAAAATTTCTATGTGATATTTTATCTTAATTGAGCCGATCAAAATGTCTATGTGATACTTTATCATAATTGAACCGATCGTCGTTTGATTCCGAATTTGGATCAATCCAAATTGAATTGATTTTCTTAGATAAATACAGATATTAACATTTTTTGTAAATGGACTAAATGAATAGAAGTATTTTTATTTCTTTCTAAGCAAATGAGAGTTAATATTCATCAACTTTCAATAAACAATTAATAATGGATTAATCTAATTCGAGTTCTAAAATCGAAATGTTTTACGAACTTACTCAACTATATTGTTCAGCTAAAATTATAGAATTCATGCATCCATGTTTAAATTCTTGTGCACCATAATATTTGACAAATTTGATGAAACATTGAAATTATTGAACAGAAGGCTCCCCTCTAAAAATGGGTAGTATTTGGCTGAGGAAAAGTACTGGTGGGTCCATTGCTCGGGCAGTCAACTATGTTTTGGAGATTGATTAAGACACCGTAACAATAAATTCTGTATCTTTTCATTACAATTTAATATAAAATTAAATTAGTTAAAATATGTAGGGGCTGTTTGGTTTCATTTCCACAATCCAATTAGTTAAAATATGTAGGGGCTGTTTGGTTTCATTTCCACAATCCACATTCACGTTTTCTATCATTTTAGAAATGAAACATATTATTTTTTATATATTTTCACCTAACATCGTTTTCATTTTCATTTATAAAATACAATTTTCAATAACTTATATACCTTCTCCCAATAACCAATATACTTTCTTTCTCTATTTTATTATTTTTATTTTTTTCCACCTACAACCTATTAAAACCAGTATAATCATTACTTTTTCAACAATTCATCCAAATACAAATTCATTTTCAACTCATTTCTACTAACTAACTTTTTAAATTTTAGAAATGATGGAAATGAAAATAAAACCAAACATCCCCTAAAATCTTAACATTTTATTCATTTGATATATTAACATTAATCACTTAAATTGAAAAATAACTAAATTATTGATTATATTACACTTAGAAAATCATTTAATTGGTTGATCTAGTGAGCGATAGATACATACATATATATATGTATTTGAGTTTTATATATATATATATATATTGAGATGTATTTGAGTTTTATATATATATTGAGATGAAGAGATCAATATTTAGCTACTAATTTAAAGTTTTATAAATTTGACACATTTGTTTATAATTAAAATAATATAAAAAATGAACAAATTAATGAAACTCCATTCGATGTTAGTTTCATTAATCACCCCAATTTTTATTTTTTTAATATTCTAATTAAATATCTAAAATAATTTTTATATATGTTCAATTTTTATTATTTTGATTAAATTGATAATTAACAAATTGGTAGTAAATATTTTCTTTATGATTTCAAGGTTGAACAACGTACTAGAAGTTAGGTACTGCTCAAGTTTATTGCTAAAGCAATTTTCTCGCAGTACGAGGCAACTGCCAAGTTGTTGGGTGAGAGACAACTAAAACTTACATGTTTAATTTCTTTCTCATACGAGTGCCGGTGTTTCTTTCATAAATTTTAACATGGTTATATTTAAAGGCTAAATAAATTATTCCTAGTTATAATTTCTTCCGTCATGAGACTACATTGTTTCTTTTTGTGCTTTTAAGAAATTGATTGATAAAAAAATATTTCATAAATTAAAATCTAAGTATTAGTAAGTACTAATTGTATTTTATCATTTATTTTTTGGAACATTTTCTCTAGAGTAATATGATGCACAGTGTGTCAGGAAACTAAAGTGAAGAGTCTTCAGTGGGGACTTTAATGTTGAAATCCAATTTTATTTAAACATATAATTGTTAAATTAATTTATGATTTTTTAACGAAATTACTATACTTTCTTATTTTTTTTAGTTTACTTATTTGAATAATAATATTATAACAGTGATGAGTCTAATGATTTATTTTTACAATATAATTTAACTTGATATATAGAGCATAATATCTTATTTATTTTTCAATTAAATTTTACTTCAAAGATTTGACGCAAATGATGCGGTAGCTCTTAACCAAATTACATGTTGTTTTACTACACTATTTTGAATATTATATTTAAATTAAAAATTTAAAATACACGTCCTCAACTTAAAGAATCAATTGCATTTTCTTTTAAAATAGGTTACTACGTATTTAGAGATATTAGGAAAAAAGTACAATCAACTGTTGAGATGAAGGCGTTTACTTTTACTCTAAATTAAAATTATTTCATTCCATAAATAAAAAGTATAATGCCCTTATTGTCACATACGACAATCGACTAGACACTATTGCTGAAATAGAATTTAAATTCATTTGATTATGTCATATGTTAGATGCCTCAGATTTGAAATAATATTTAATTTAAAATATCAAAAATATATTTATCATAAATAATAAATAATAAACACAACCATTATCTTCCGATAACAATGAATATTTGAACCATTAATTTATTTTAGAAAAAAAAAAGGAATGAAAATTTCTATTAATTTGTGGAGTTCGAATATCACCTTTTTTTAAAAAGTTTCAATCAAAAAAAGAAAATGGGATAATTGCATTAAACCCCCTAACATATGGCTTTAATTTCACATTGTCTTCCAATCGTTGTTGATGTGCAATTTTATCCCATAAACTAATGAAAATATTTGCTAACACCACATTTGCACTATTCCAGTTGAATGTAACCAATGAGCATTGAATACGTGGGATGAATGATTGAAATATTCTTGTTAGATTCTACTAGAATAGTGCAAAATATGGTATTGACGAATATTTTCATTAATTTAGAAAATAAAATTATGTATTTTAATTAGATTATGAGGTGAAATTGTACATTTACAACGATTATGAGGCAATGTCCAATAAGGACTAAGAAAATTATTCTTTTTGTCAAGAGACGATAGTACCCTTCAGTGCTTTTTCAACTGTCGTCGTGTGATTGGCCCAATCTTCATAGACTCGTCCGTTTCGCTTCTTGATCAAAGTCACGTGGTCCAAGGGGTTGCCGACACCTACGAACCGCCAACAGAAATTGGAATTTAGAGAGGCCAAAATTCAAAATTATTATTGAACATAAGATTGGTTGACCATATAGTATCTTAGGACAACATAAATCATTACCACGATTTTTGAATTTTGAAAAAAATTATACGTTGAGTTTAGGTGGCGTTCTATCTTTTATTTTCTTTAGGCTATTTTTTTTTCTATTTCAGTATTAATATTATAATATTAATGTGATTACGTAACTTGAAAGCATGAAATGCTAACTCAAGTATAACAATTAAGACAACCTAGGCGATTAGGAAAATAAGTGATATCCTAACAACCCATGCATCATTTAACATAAGACGATCAGTATAATAATATTTTTTTGGGTGTGACAATTGGAATTTCAATCATTATAAATTATTTATTTTGAATTATAATTATTGTCCGTGGGTCAATTTATTTTCCTGTTTTTCTTTGTTACTTTCATCACATACATATAAAATCGAAGCTATTTAACTCCTAAAAAAATCACTATTACTTAATGTTATATAAAGAAATTGTGAATGATTGATTTTTTAATTTTTTTTTTGTTTTGCATAGTCAGATGAAGAGAACAAAAAGAAAAGACAGAAAAGATTAAAAAAAAAAAAGTTGCCAGTTCATATCTTATTAAAGTTACTCAAAATTAAATAACAAGAAAGTCTAGTATTACATATAGTAATATTAAAATACGTATTAAATTGAAATTTTTCTGATGTGGAGATGACTAATTTACATAATACTGCTACAAGAGAATTCCACTATTTTTTATTGTTGATGTTGTTAGCTTTTTACTTTTTACGAATAATAAAAAAATGAAATATAAATTTTAAGATCATATACTTATGACTAAAATGATAATTGTTTAGAATTAATAGTAGAATTTTGACAATTAATTTCTCATCTTCGTTCGTGGACGGAGCCTTTCTAAACAAACCAAGTCAATCTCTTCGTTCGAACTGCTAATTTCATGTTTTTAATTATTATGTTTTAAGCTAATAGATTAGCATATAATTATGGAGCAACTATACTATCTTGGTATGTAAAAATCGGAAAAACCACACACAAGACAACAAAACCTTAAAACAAAAATACAACCAGCAAAGGGGAAGAAAATTAACACAAAAATCTCCAAATGTTAAATCAAAATTTGGGTTGTCCTTTCAAACTTACCCAAAAGTGAATAGTTGTTTGTTTTCAAACAAATGGAGAAACGCATGCCTTCGGATTAATTAACCCCACACCGCCACACCTCCCCCAACTAGGGATGTTTACAGGTTGAATTGGTTGGATTTATGAAAAAAATTAGTCTAAATCATTTAAGTTGAATTGAATTGAGTTTTATGAAACTGGATTTTCATATTCAAATCAAATCAATTCAATTTAAGTCAGATTGATTCGGGTCGAATAATCAAATCCACCTATTTAATTTTTTTTCCCTTTTTGTTCCTCCTTTTTATTTTTGGTATATGAAAACTATATATTAATAAATTATAAAATTCTAATTTCTTCAATCAAATGATAGAAATCTAAATACATATGAAGAAGACAAAAATAAATTTATCAAACTCCAATTCATATCAAAGAAGCCACTGACTAGAGATAGGAAAGTGAAGAAAAAAAAAAAAATTATTTTTAATTTTAGTCGTGTTAGTCAAGTCAAGTCAAGTTAGTTTGGGTATGCAAAAATAAAACTTGAGTCCAACACAGTTATAATTGATTTGGATAAGATTTTGCTCAATTGGATCCGATTACTCGATTCAACCTGAACCGATTAGATTGATTTGGTTCAAGTTGTTAGGTTCATTGAATAAATCCAATCCAATGAATAGGGGTGTCAATGGGACAGGTTTGGCTCAACCTGTACCCACCTCGTCAGATCTTACCCTGCTCCACATTCTATCCAGCCCCAAAATGACCCCACCTCATCCCATCAAGTTAGTGAGTTTAACCCAGGTTGACCTGCCAACTCAAAAAAAATTAGAAAAATTAGAATCAGTCAAAAAAAATATCAAATTAAAATCACTTAAAAATAATTAAAATTCAAATTTCAAGTATAAAAATAAAAATCCATGCAAACAAAATAAGATTCTCTAAAAGCAAAATAGAATATAAGAGTAAAATTAAAGTAATAGTTCTAAATTATTTGGATTTTGTTCTTAATCTAAAAACTATAAAATAAATTATATATAATATATTTATTATATGTATAATTTATATGGGACGCATATTTGGGGTGGGGTTACGAGACGAATTAAGTAAACCCTATGCCCCACTTCAAATATTTTAGATTATGAAAATTATATCCCATACTCTGACCTATACTTTGACCCATATTCTGTTAAATCACCCCAAATTCGTTTTGAATTTGAGTTCGGGTTTTGACCTATCCCATTATCATTCCTACCCATAAACACTCCTATCCCCAACCCCGCACCCCCACCCCACCCACAAAAAAAAACATAAAAATAAAAAGGAAAAATTCAATAAATAAATAAAAAGAGAGTCTCTAATTTTGAGGGAAAAGTTTTTCAAAACAAGTAAACCGCCCAAAAATTAGAACAATTGTCTCATTACACATTTAATATAAAACCATCAAAGTCAAATTTCTTTGAAATGAAACTCCAACAACCCAACGGGCAATCTTTGGCTCCAAATTTCAATTTTCATATTTTTTTAAAAGAAAATATCTCTTTCAATATTACATCATTTTCTTAAAGAATATTTAAAAAAGTTATTTTTATTTTAAATTATTATTTTAATAACAAGTATATTTATTTTTTAAATTATCTGTAATATAACGCTATATTTATTAACC
Source organism: Jacaranda copaia (assembly GCA_014898725.1). Classification (NCBI taxonomy): domain Eukaryota; kingdom Viridiplantae; phylum Streptophyta; class Magnoliopsida; order Lamiales; family Bignoniaceae; genus Jacaranda; species Jacaranda copaia. Next base: position 150,212 of record JACGDI010005753.1, read on the forward strand.
ATTATACAATTATAATAATATAAAATCAGGATGAAACGCCATTAACCAAATAAAAATTGTTGGCATCAAATAAATTTCAAAGCTTAGGAAAGGAAAATTAACATGGTCCACGTGTCAGAATCTGGTTTATTTGATTAAATAATCAAGAAAAAAAAAACCACAGTATACTCTCACGTGTCGGCGCACACACACACAATAAATAATTCCCAAAGTGGCGTAACGGCTAAAGTTGGCGCTTTAACTCAAAGCCAAGAAATCTCTCTCTCTCTCAGTCACTATATATAATATATAACGTTTCTCTCTCTCTCTCTCTCAGTCACTATATATAATATATAACGTTTCTCACTCACAGTGTGTGTCTCAGTGTGTGTTTTTGCATGTAGATACCATATAAATAAACTTCTTTTCAGTTGCGTATAGTTTGAGTTGAGAATTTCAGAGGAGACAGTAGTTCTGGCCGGGTTAAGGGTGGAGTTGAGTCGACTCGGCGGCTGGAACGGGCGGAGGAAGGTGAAGATTAAGGTGATGGAGTGGTGGCACAAAATTGTCTTCCCTGTTAGAAGGGCTTGGTTTGCTGTTTCAGCCCGCGTCAGAGCCCGCAAAAATGGTTAACTTTCCTTCCCTGTTCTCTTTTTCCGTGTCCAGTGTGGAGCGCTTCAGAATTAATTCAGGCCCTCCAATCCAAATCCAAACCGGAGGAGTGTCTGAAGAAATTCTAGAGCGCCAGTACCATTATTCATTGTGTATCAGTGTGTGCTTGCAGTGACTGCATAGCTAGTGAGAATGATTAAAAGCAAACTAACTCTTTTTTCCCCCTTTTTTACTTATTTAGTAATATACTTTTATATAATCTTTAGTCAAAGTTTTACGCGTGGTGGGTTAGAATTTACAGCTGTGGATTTTCTTGTTTCATCATTTTTTATTATTTTATTTTGTTTATATTTTTTATAAGGGCTTGAACATTTCTTGGGACAATTTTAGGGGATGATGAATTTTCAACAAATGAGCAAGTTGTATGGGGTTTGCAACACCATTTACAAATTAGACTTTTCTTCCTTTCTCTTTTTTGGTTTTTGTTTGTTTGATTGTTTGTTTGTTTGTTGGGGCGGCGGGGGAGGGGGTGGCGCCGGGGTGGGGGGATTTTTAGGAAGAAATTAGAGTATGCTTTCCTATGCAAATTTATTCTTTAATATTGATCTTGATTGGACCATAATAGAAATCTGGGGATTTGCTTTTTCTTTTCTTTATTTGATGGAAAATTGGGGGGAAAGGTATTTGAGAATAAAGCATTTGCACCACTTTACGCGTTTGAAGCAGAGTATTTTCCTGGGCTTCCTTGCTCTTGAAGATCATCAGAATTTTAGAGGATTATATTTACTTATATTTCTGTAGGAAATTCCTCATAAGAATTGAGAATAAAGGGTTCTTTTACTTACTTTGACTTCATCTGATGCCTTAGCCAAAAGTCTATTTCAGAATCTAAAGTGAAAATATTAAGAGTTATGATTCTCTATATTTTATAATATTTGTTAATTAGTCTCCCGAACTTATGCAAATTGCTTGCTATACTATTTTGGAAATCAGAGAGATCCCGTGAAAAAGATTGGTATTCTTAATTATTCATCCTAAGGTTTTTTTTTCATCAGAATTCCTGAATTTTTAACTTGTTAAATTCCTTTCTTACTTTACTATATGGAGGAGTCTTGCTGTTTGACCATCAACAAATCTATTATCAAATTGTCGCCAAACACAAGGTTAGCCGAATTTATGTATTGAGCAATAACCACACGTTAGTAGTAATTTTATTCTAAATAGTCCTTCAAAAGGTAAAACCCCAACTCAAAAACCCCGACTATATCGATTCACCTCTTCCCAAAACCCCATAATTTGGAGATGATGGTATCTGGTCTTTTCCCATATTAGAAAAGTCAAGGGCTTTTTGTTTAAACCATTCCCTTTTGCTCACCCTTTGAGACGCTTCGTCAAGATAGAATGCCTCACAATACGTGTCAATGGAATAATACTTTGATGTGGTTGTGTGTTAATATTTGACGATGGAATAACACCTTGATGTGTGCTAGCCAAATTGATGTATAGTCCAGTTACCATGCATTAGTAGGAATTTTATTCTAAAAAGACCTTCAAAAGGTGAGAGAAGGGATTTCTTCCCAAGTCCCACGACTTGGGGATGGTGGTATCTATCTTTTCCTATACTGAAGAAGTCAAGGGCTTTCCTTTGATTTGTAAACCTTCCCCTTTTGCTCACCGTTCGAGGTGCTTTGTCAAAATAAAACCTCTTAAGTGCGTGTCAATGGAATAATACCTTGATGTGATTATATCTTAGTGTTTTGGAGACACATATAGTTATCATCGATGTTGAGAAGAGTTAGATGCAAGCTTAGCCATTGTTATTAAGATTATTCCTCCTCATAAGGTGATGAAGTTTAGCAGAATGAAGACAATGCGGTCCCATGTGTCTTTAAATTTATTACTTGCTGACTGGGAAGGATGCATTAGAGCAGAAAACTCAACTACTGATAGAGACGCGTCCAGTGAGTTTAGGAGTGCATATGTTTATAAAGGCATCCTGATTGATGATCAGTGTTGAGAATTTATAAAAAGGGTTGATTCTTGTTTTCCACATAATCTGGCCATAATTGTTGTCCTTATTCTTGTCATCCACTTGTTAATTAGTGCACTCTTAGCTCTTTAAAACGGTATTTGACGCACTAATGATGGCTTTAGAATATAGTTCCCTTCTTTTCTGCTTATTATATGCTAAATATATCTACAGATTTCACTTAAGGTTCCACTGGGTAAGTTCCACTCAAAGATATTAACCTATGAGATATGGAAGACTTAGTATGACAAATTGTTTATTCATTAGCTTCTTTTTGTGTTCCTTTTTCTTTTTATTTTAATATCGCATGCTGGGCTCTGTTATTTATTATCTCTTTTTATTTTTATTTTTTATTTTTTGGGATTGTGTGTGTGTGTGTGTTTTGTTTGGGGCGGGGGGTGGGGGTGGGGGTGGGTGGTTGGGGGTGTTGGAGCACACATGTGGCGTGTGGAGCAAGGACCATATGAGAGGGATGTAAATTGTTTATTAGATAAGATTTGTCTGCAATCTTCCAAAAGCTGAGCAAATTGAAGTCGGTCCCAGAATTAAGGGGATGTTTACAAGAGCTTTGCTTTTTAGAAAGTAAAAAGTCAGAGAGAAGGTTGTAATAAAAGTTGAGAGCATTTATAAAAATAGAAAAAAGTATCAAGAAACTGTAGAAATTAGATGAAAATTGTTTTTAATTTTTAATAATTTTCTACTTAATTTAGAAACTTAAAAGTCGAAGTACTATTTTCATACACTTCAAAAACAGCTAAAATTCAGTTAAAAATTATAAAACACTTTTCTGAAGTTATTGCAAAACAATCCCTTAGGGAGGATATGGAAGCATTAAAATGGCCCTGGGTTGTAAGGATCTGGAAGCATCAAAAGTGCCCGGATTGTACTCTAAGCCCCACCGGTAGAATCTAATTCTGTGATTGGTGAGCATTGAGGAATAAACATGTCAAGAGATTAGAAATTTGTACATATCTTTTAAAGGCATAAAAACATCATCTAGTAAAGTTTATGGAATTAGTTCCCTTTGTCTTTGCTGCCATTTTCAATTGTGTGACAGCATAAACAGATGCTGTAAAAAAACTTGGCAAAGAAGATCTACTTTCTTCCATATTCTGGATTGTTGAACTTAGTGCTGCTAGACGAATGGATGACTCACATGCTATTTCCTTACATTCTGGTTTCTTCAGGTGCCGGCCTTCTGAAACTCCACAATGACATCCAAACTTGTGGTTACGAGGATGTCCAGATTATGTGGGAAATGTTGAGGAGGACGGAATCAGAGGTCGTCTCAAGTCATCCTAAACACAAGCACCGGTGGTTCTTGAGGTACTTTGCACATGGGACTGCAACTCCATCGTTCTGCAGGGATCAAACTCATTAATAAAACACTCTCCTATTGCAGCTGCTACAATAATTCTGATAGTTTTTATGAGCACGATCTGATGTCTGTGATATTGTGCAACAGATATATGTATCTATTTCACATTCACTTTCAACATTTGAAGACTTCATCGCAGGGATGAAGTCATTTTGTAAATATGCAGTCATGCTTTATCCATGATCCTGAAAAAGGACTATTAAAGTGAAAAGAACCCTCTGAGTGAGGCTATTTAGGTCGGTTTCCATATCTTTGTTTCCTTTTGGTTACCTCTTGAGGGATTTTGATGAAGACTTTTAAACTATCATGCCATTCATCTTTTGAGGATTAGGTTGGTCGTGTTGTCCAATCACAATTGTTTCAATCACTTCATCCCCCACTTGGATCCTTTGGGCTGCTATCACAACGATCCGGAATGGAAGGGCTTGATTAGGGATGCAATTGAAAACATGGATGAAATTTTCTAACTCAAAGCTTACTTGGCTTAATATTTTGAATTTGAGCTAAGTTCGGATTGATTCTATCAAACTCGAATTGTCCAGTGAATTGTAAACAACCACGAGCTCATGGTTGAACTCAAAATAAAATAATAGTCATATAACATTATATTTATTTAAAAATTAAAAAATAATATTTAATTATATATCGGATCGCAAACTTCAAGATCTACTCAAAATAAAGATCAAACCTAATTCAACTCAATTTAAACTTAAAACAGCTCATATTTGAATTGAGCTGAACCCCTTTGCACCACTATACACCACTAATACACAATTAATACGCATCTCGACCCCAACTAAGTACATAAGAATACTAGTAACAGCACCAATTATCCGGCGGGGAATATTAGCCAGCCTATGCCGCAATTCAATTTCGATACAGTATGAATTGCATGAATTACGTTCCATTATTTTTATTATTTAATGTGAAAATACCAGACAGAGGGGGAAAAAATTCTATTAATAAATTATACAAAGAAGATTCCAACCATGTTACTTGGTCATTATATTCACTAAACAACTGCACCAATAAATTTTAGAATCTTTTCTGTACTTTATGCTTTGGAGTTTCCAAGTCTACCAAGTGCAAGCCCAACTCCTCTGATCTCTAACCAAAACAATCGCCTGTAAGATTGGTTTTTCAGTTTATAAATTGCATTTTTCTTTCGTTTTCATACACATTTTATAAGGACAACTCTCCTCAAATATGTAAGGACAAAACAATACCTCAATGCAGCTGTAACATCCATGTTCAGCAATGGATTTGATCATCGTTAGACATAGTCATCATCAAACAGAAATCTCATTTCTTATTTGTCAGCTAGGACCTGATGGAAAAATTAAAACTTGCCGTCATCTGTGATATGTAGACCTCGATCAATCGTTACAGCAGGTTAGCGTTTGTACTCTTGGACATGCCATAATATAAGAATGTCAAAATGTCTGCACCACCATATCTACCACTAGAAAATCCTAGTAATGGCACAGTTGAGACATCCTCAGTTTGGTGAGAACTCTTTTCCTGATCTTAATAATGGAAGAAATACTACTGTTCTTAAAAAACTAGAAAATACCGACCACCATATTACATTCAGATAAGAGTAGCCAAATGCTACTTTCAATACAAATTGTCTAACTATACAAACTATACCTCTGGAAATATTCCCTGTAATTCATTGGTCATATATTTTAACTTTTTCATACATTTTCATTTGAATATTTCATTTGCATGGCAAAAGTTCAAAATTCATATATACCTATTTAGAGAACTCACAAAACTCGCAATGAGTATATATTTGACACTATTTCTTGGCCATGACAAGTGCTGATCTACATAGGATTAAGAATTCTTTCTAAATTTTCAGACAAAGGTTTTGAGAAACATACTAACTTGTTCAATTCTTGGGAGACAATCAGAGAAAAGCCATAAAATTGAAATCCAGAAAACTAATCTTCAGTCTCTGTTGGTTTATCACTGAAAGATCAGGGAAGGAGCAAGACAAAAATGATGAAGAAAACCTGGATCTACTCGTGGTTATCATGCCAAAACAACCTGAAATTCAAATTGAAGTTATGTTCTGATGGACACCACACCAAGTGAGGTTACCTGAAATTTCATAGTCAAAGTCGTGTATTTTGTGCAATATATCCACTAGTAAATCACCAAACTTACCCAAATAACTCCGTGGTTCGTATCAGTGCTAATCCTCCACTAGAATTGCACTTATTGCAGTTGTCACCTTTCTCTCTGTTCATCTCCTGGAATGAAGACTATTAGAAGAGAGAGAATGGTCTTTGGATGATGTATTGAAAAATCCTACTCCGTATATAAAGAAATGGGGTCAGGAGTAGCTTACAAGGTTGGTGTGGGCACATATATAATTTACTATCTAAAGTAAACTAAATAAATTAAGACTTGATACTAAAAACATTCTAACACAACCAGAGAGAACAAATACCAATTTGGTGCAAGGAACAAAATGTGGAATAGAGGAACAGAAATTTAAGCGAGCACCTAGGCTCTAAGTTGTAAACAGAGGTCTGAGTCGTTATGTCAAATTTGTTTGGAAAATAAGATAGAAAATTGAGGGAATAGAATCTTGGCAAAAGTGATTAATTTTTTTTTTTTTTTTTCAGTCCCAGACAGAGAACCCCAAAAAGATTGAAAATTGGGGAAGAGAGGGAAAAAGAGGCACCACGACTAAGATTTTATTTAATGAAAAAGTAGGCAAGAAAAGGATGAGCTCCAACTAGTTAGAAAAGGAAACTTAATCTGTGAAGAGAAAAAGAAAAAAGAAAACAAGATTTGTTTGGCGGATAATGGAGCAATTGGGGAGCTCCAACCAGGCATGGCACTAAGAGAGAAGAGGCCCTGTTCGGTCATTGTTAACAACCTGGGAGGGAAGAAGAATTCAGAGCCCTGGCGATGGAAGAACAATGCAGTGACAGGACAGGAACCAGGCTAAGAAACACAGCAGAGGGGCAGTATATGCATATATTTTGGCATGGATATATTTTGCACACTGTTCATTAGAGAATTAACAAAGAAAGTTGACATGAGAGAAAATTTAGTCAGTCAAATCAGTCAAGAGAAATTTACATAGAGCCGAAAAATTGAATTTTGAGACAGATATTGTATGTTCTGCAAAGCAATATTTGCAGTAATATTATAAATTCCTGCTTATAAGCAATTTTTCTTATAATTAAAGTTGCCCATGCCAATATACGGGTTTCAGCCAGGTGAAAAGGGTACATGAAGGGATACATTTACCAGACATCTAGCTAAACAATCAAGCAAGTGCAAAAGATCGAACTAACACAAAAACTAGCATAGGATTCAGAAAAAATATGTTTAATCGTAACAATATCAAATATTTAATGTCAGTTTCTAATTCAGATCCACATCAATTTCCCTACGGTTGGACGAAGCCTATCCTTGCCATTACTGGCATCAATTCATGCAATGTTATAATAAGATTCTCTATCCTTTTTTGTCTTCACCGTTCAGTTGACTATGGTAAATGAATGCAACTTTCAGTCAGCATTCACTTGAGACTAGAGCAATTACAGTAATTAGCTAAAATATTAGAAAACATCTCAGAAATTTATGAAGAGATAATTTCCTTTCCATTCCCAATAACATGCCAAGCCCTAACCAAAAGACCTGTGGGAGTGACTTAATCAATTATCGGTTTATCAGCTATTTGGGCTTTCATCCCAATAAAGGACCAAATGGAATTCCCAAGTTGAAATGGTATTATCATCCATCAGAATACAGATAGCATGATGGGATGCTGACGTGGGAAATTTCCCACATGAAAAAACATAAAAAGTGAATATTGCATTTTCTTACTTGAGGAAGTGTTGCAAGAAACAAGTTCAAAAGAAATACGGTTACAAGATTGTGCCCAGAAAAAGTGATCTCCTAGGAAGTCATTTAAAAATGGTGACTTTTGTTTTTATGCGACTTAATGCCTTAGTTATCATATAATAGATAAGGGGTGTCTTTGTCATAAATAAATTATCATTCATGAATGATAATGGCTATTGACATATTCATATTTGGTCCCCCAGGAGCATTACAATCCTTGCATTTGCAATCACCCATAGAATAACGCCTAGAAAGTAAAGAGATTAATTTCATTTTACTATCTAATATAGGACATGAGTTGTAACTTGTAAGCACATTGTGGAAAGAAGCAGTAACAACAGTTGATAAGCAGTTACTACAGGCACAACGCAAGCCTCTGCATGTTTGCAATATGCACAAAGGTCCAAATTGTAGCAGCAAAAGGAAGAGCTTGTGAACTAGACCTTATACTCTTGGAGGCATCCAATATCCTGAAAAGAGAACATAAGAAAGTTGGAAAAAGTAATTCTTCTGTCAATAAATCAAACTAATAGTAGAGAGGTAACCAAATCAATAGGCTAAAATATAACTCTTCCATTAACCTTTAATATGAAACATTTCAAGTAAATTGGAAGACTAAGGAGGAATTTAATGAATTTTTTGCTATTTTATGTCATCCTTCTACATTCATGGTTCATTGCAATGCTGAGTTGTATAAACCAGCATTCTCACTCGAGTTTGTTCGAATTTTATTTACAAATTAGAGTTACTCATCCAACTGACGAAAGAAGTTCATTGTGATCTGGCTTATAATTTTGATAATAGAATCAATTCTAGAATCCACTGTGGCATTAACAACCTCTAAAAGTGCTGCAATGGTAAAAAATTCTCCCACTCCCATAGAAGAACAATAAGAATGGGTAATAATGAAAACAATATAATAACACAAGCATCATTGGAAACAGACTGGCGACCTTTATTTCTGTAGTTTGAACAATTCCCAATGCACAAATTACTCTACATCCAGTGTATATAGACATTTTAACACAATGCTCCCAGGTCTGTAGAAGACATAGGAAACGGCAATAACAGAGGTAAGAATTAAAAGAAGAGAAGAGAGGAGGGAGGGGGAGGAAGAAGAAGAACAAGAAGAAACACAAAAATCAATTAAATGAACCTGTCAACTGCACCTCTGTAGTCTGAACAATCCCTCAGTGTACAAGAAGCAACATGATCTGCACCATATACCAGACTAAATAGAGAAGCTAGATCATGTAATTTCTGAGATGTCATAAAGTCTTTTGAGTAAATTAAATGGATCATGCTGGGGAAAAGGGAAAAGAAAGAAAAAGAAAAGAAGAAGAAGCAGCAGCAAAATAATGTCAGAACTGGAATTCATATTATGATTCAACCAAACAATTATCACATGAGTGTTTTCTCTACATGCATGTATTTAGGATGATGTGTGTGTGTGTGGGAGACTAAGGTGATACCATGGAAAATAAAAGGCAAAGTCAGTTCACTATCACATTTGAATTGATGTCCATTAGCAATATTGCTGTCCTATTTTGAGGATGATAAATTATGTGTCTGTGAATTTAAAGTAAGTTTTATTCAGTGTTCTGGAAGGAAATAAGAATTAATTACAGAAGAACATTTTCCGCCACTAAATACAAGCACAGTTGTTTTCGCATGATAAATGTAGAGCACTATGTTAATAGATAAACCTCAGTTTTGACAGACAGGACCATATACTAACTCAGGAATGCAATTTAGCAGCTGAAAGTTAAATACACCAGAATCAGAAAATTTTTTATCATAAAATAAAAGAAAAACCAATAAAAGAAACTGGTTAAACTGTGTTGTTAATATTAAGATCCCAACCAATCTTGACGGTGAAGGTACATACACATGACTATTGCATCATGCAATCTCACCTTTTTTTCCACTAAGGTACTGAACTACACAAATTATTCCTGCAAAACTGTTCTAGAATTTCTCACTGACCGTAAATTACAGGACAAAGAAAACAATTTCAAGTGGGGATAATGCTAATCATACAACAGCGCAACCAGATTTGGGCATTCTTCTCATTTTAGTGGTTGCTAACGATGGGTACTTCCAATTAAAGAAAAGCCCAATAGTAGCAAGGAGTAAAGATTCCTGCTTTCACACCTGTTATCCCAGAATTGGTAGCTTTACTTTAAGAGCATGACACGTGTTCAAATCTGATGCCAAAATGGCCACAGAATGGCTTCGCGGAATGAGAACAATTAATGCTGCACCACTGCCAGAATATCAGCACCAAAAATCATGCCCTTTGATCCAGTAGGACCAATTCATTCAATTGCAAAACAACAAATACATGCTCCATGCTATTCCTCAAATGCATGTGTACATATTTTCTCTAACAACAATGGCCAGTCTTCACCAAGTTTTCGTGGATTCAGCTCCATGGCGACTCTAAAGTCCTGCAAAGAAATTGTGCCAAGAGTTCTCTGTTCTTGCACTTCCAAAGGCTTTCCACTATCCTGCATCTGATATTGATGACCTGGTCTTACACCATTAATAAGCTTCATATAACTCTGGTGCTTGTTGGTATTATTCTTAGTTAAGTCATGGCCCAATCTTAAACCCACAAGTTGAAGGCAAGACCTAATTAGTCCTTTCAAGTGAGAGTCCAAACCATGGTTCAATATGTTGGCAGAATCCATCGACACCCCTTCAAGACCTTGTGCTGCGGCAATCTGCTCCATCCGTTCCCTTAATATTAAACTGTCCAACAAAATGCCATCATCAAGTGCGCCAATACGTCTGCTACTTGCCAGAGGCAGAGCTCTGCGGGCCCCACCAATGCTAACAGGACATAATGGGACCCCAAGGGGAGCTCGAAGTGGAGTTCTAGCAGAAGTTTCTTTCGCATCATCTCTACCCACCAACTCAGTCTGGTCCTTGCTACATGAAGGAGCTGAACCATCGGCTGAACTCCTTGCTTCTGACATTTTAGCAGCATGGGCAACCAAGGTCTCACTTTCATTCTCAGATTGCTGGATGAGTCCTTGATGATTCGAATCCCCATTCTCCAAGACGACATTAAGATTACTTGACTGAGTGGCAGCAGACAGCTGAGGAATAAAACTAGTCTTCCCATTAGGTCCAAGAGTGCTACGACGGTCCCCAGTTCTGCGATCACGAAAACCTGTCCTGGCCTTTCGGGGCGAGAGTGGTAGCATGTCACCCCCATTTGCTAAACCTGGTGAACCAGAAGCCTGAGTCATACTGGTGTGGGATCCATTCTGCTGGTAACCATCAGCAGAAATATCCTTGCCACTAACTTGTGTGCCATGCTTCAAAACATCATCCTTGTGACTGGTTGGCGGTGGGACTTTTGCACTACAAGCATTTCTCAGTATTGAACGAATAAGCTGATTGTGAAGCGGAATATTCTCCCGCCCAACAATTCTAATACACAGCTTATTGAATTCAACCTTAGTCAGTTTTAAACTCAAGAACCTATTCAAGTAATAAAAGTATTGCTTCGACCCCTCTGGCCCGAGTTTCTTCACAATCTGAGCTTTCAACTCTGCAAGGTTGATCCGCGAATGGTGACTTGGTGGTTGCATCTCGGTGACCTCTTTCCTTATCCAACCTAAAAATCCATATAACACACACTGCCACAACAACTATAGAGAACTTTCAACTAAATTAGGGTTTTTTTTGCTACAATTCCAAAAACCCGTTTTCCAAACATCATCTAATTCCTCTAACAACAACCCTAACAATGTCGAAACGAAAACCCATCTCCAATACCTCAATTTTAGACACTAGAATAACTAGAGGGTTGAGCCCGCACCGGAGATCTCAAATTTTCAATTAAAACTGACTCTCCCTCCAAAATCCCAAATTTCAGAAAATTGTCGAATTTTTCAACAGTAAACCCAAAATTCAGAAGAACAATACCAACGAACCCTTTATTAAACTAATCCACAAAAATCAAATACCTCCCTGCAACTCCAAGTAAACCGCCCACAATTTTACATGTATCACGAAAATTCAACAACAACCCAAATGCCACTCCCTCAATGAAAGATTCAAGCTTGAATTCTGAACTTCAAGTTCAGATTTTCATGCTCAAAATTCAAACTTCAAGAAAAACGAATCAACGGAACATAAAGATTCAAACTTGAAGAAATATTTGAGTTTACCGAGACGAGAAAAAGAATGGGCTCACCTTATTGAAGCTTCCTGAATTTAGATTCAGGAGAAAAATTAATCACATAACACTCTCAGCTTTATTTTCCTCTCTTCTTTTATTCTTGACTACTTCTCTGAAACCCATGTAGCTTCTCCCACCATTGCTCCTTATCTCTTCAAAATTTTGCTTTGCATTACTCTCTTTATTTCTTCCAGGAAAAAAATATAAATTCTGAATCAGAAAATTGCAGACCCCTTTTCTTTGTTCTCTCTCTGATCGCTCTCTTCTTCGATGCTCGCTTTCTCTCTCTTTTTTCGTTTTCTGTCTGATTAGAAACTAATGTTTTTGTGTAATTTCATTAAAAGTACAACCTTTTATGCAGGGAGTACGACACAATTCTGTTGTACACTCTCTTGAAAATGTTGTACCGGGATCTGGCAGGTGGAAAAACAGTTTGGCACTATCAATTTCTGAATAGAGATTGTTCATTTATTCCACGCGATAAGTTGGTCGTGAGTTTTACTTGCCCTGTTATTGGCTAACCGAAGGGATGTGTTCGTATCTTATTGGACTAACACATAGCTCTCCTAAATTGGGAGTGTGGATATTTCACATTTAAGATTTCTATTGTTTTTCAATTTTTTTGTTTTTCCGATAATATATTAGATTCTTCACATAAATTTTGAGAGGGAAGAACAAGATTCATTGTGGTGGTGAGCATGACAATTCTATTTTGATAAGTTGGTGTTGAAAAAGGAAATTAATAGTACTTCATGAAGTAGTTCTTTTTTTATCATACATATATATATATATTAGTGTCAATTTTATCAATATTTTTGTTATGTATTATATCTGAAATTTTAAATATTTCATTTCAATTTCATTACATACTCATTTTAAAAATGAATACAAATACCTATTTATTTAATTATTCAAATTTTTTTCATGAAACGTATAGCATAGGTTATTTCAACTTCATAACGTATGATACTTTATACATTAGTTCGAGATAAATTCTTATTTTAATGGTTTGTTCTTACATCTTTCATTAATTTGTTGCAATTTTGGATTCTTTATAATTAAGTTTAAGATAAACAATGTGCCTCCCTAAATGAAGTAAGATTATGCTACGTGCAGTGCAGCTTCACAAGACATTTGCTTGGCTACCAGTATTCCTTCATGTGGACAAAAAATAGTTAAAACTTCCATCAATGTTATCCCAAACGAGCATAGTTGTGACAACTTCTCATGTCAATGGCAGTTAGGGTTTTCAAACCTTTTTGTTGACTACTACATTTATCAACGATCGCATAACGAATTCAACTGCAAATGACATTAAAAAATTGATGGTATCTTTTATATATTAAGTTGAATATCAAAAATTTATATAGTATTAGTAATTTTAAAAGTAATGAAACAACTTCATAAATTAAATATAAAGTATTAAAAAATATCTTTATTTCTAAAATATTGCATGTTAAAACATGTGCTAATTTGCTGAAGTAATAGTAAAGGGGCGTTCCCTAGGGCTGTAAACGAGCCGAGCTCAAGTCAAGTTTAGCAAAAATTTTAAGTTTAAGCTCAGTTTGTTTTAAAATACACGAGCTCGAGCTCATTGTGGTCCAAATTTCGAACTCGAGCTCGATGAGCACATAAAATATTGAGTCACAATCAAACTTGAGCCAAGTTTGAGCTAATCCAGTATCTTCCACATTTAACATGCGAGTTTGAGCTCGAGCTCATCGAGTTTAATTTAGTCCTCACTATTTTGCCTATGAAACTCTCAAAAAATACTATTTGTTAGCAAATTTAACAGCAATATCAATTTTTCTAAAAGTCAAACGATTTTTTTTATAAATTTTAAATAAGATTATTGTTTTGACTTTTGAAGATTGAACATTAAAATATAAAAATAAATGCAGTAATCATATATAATATATTATACAATGTATAATTATATACTTTTATAAAATTATTTTAATTAGAAAAATTACATTTTTTTAGGAATATATCATGCTATTTACTTTTAGTATTTTACAAATTATAAATTAGTACCTTATAAGTTTTTATCTATTGATCAGTAATATATAAGTAAATAATTGAATTATGTTTTGAAAATTAATTCAAAAGGTGGCACATATATTTTGAATTATTATTTTTACATATTATTTAATATAATATATATATATATATATATAATATTTTAAAAAATATTATGGCTCATGAGCCTTCGAGCCACCATCTTAAAGTTCAAGCTTAGTTTAATTCTAAACCCAAACTCAATAAATTCGGTTCAAGTCCAAATAATCTAGAGTTCGAGCTGAGCTTTTGCACATCAAGCAGAACAAGCTTGATTCAACTTACACCCCTAGTGTTTCCTATCGCAAAACATCCTAGTAAGGAGCACATCAAAAGAAATTGGATCACTCCACTGACCATTGTTTGCCTACCTAGCGAGATTATGGGCAGCTGAATCTATATTCCTATTTACATATTTAAACCTCAGAACCAATACCGACGAATCTCCTCCACAGTAGGTCTGATGGACCAAAGAGAACAAGATTTCATCTACTTATCCAAAATTCCAACAGATTGCTCAGAGAGATTTTTCATTTGAGGGAGGCTATCATCAAGGGAGCATGCTTTGAGGTCAAGATTAATTTTGATATTTGGGCTTGGCGAGGAGAGATCCATGGATTCCATCTCCTAAGGTCTCCATTCTTTATCCTAAAGACAAAAATACCGAGCTCACAAATTCACATTCTTTTGTTCAAAACCTCGTGATCGAAGGGAGTAATAAATAGAATAACAAGTCGCTAATTTCTTTGTTCCCTCTAGAGATTTTTATAGAAGTTTGTAATCAGATTCAAATTTCTCCCTCCCACGTCTCGAAAAAACTCTTCTGGACGCCCTCCAAGTCAGGTGTGTTCTCTACAAAGAATAGTTATTTTTTTGGGCAACTCCGCATATTCCCTCAAATGGATGCTGCTGCTAAAAATGTCTTGAAGAATCTGTGGAATGCCTCTAGTCACGAGAGGCACAAGCTAGCTGTAGCTCTAGTGCATTATTAACGATATTCTTCCTACTCGAGCTAGACTTGGCACCCTGATTGCCTTCGCAAATATTCCATGCCCGGTTTGTGATGGTGAAAGCGAAACAGAAGATCATCTCTTTCTTCAATGCCCTCTCACCGGAGCTGTCTGGCTGCCAATTAAATGGAAATTCTGTAATTCCATCCATTTAGGAATGAACCACTCAACTCATGGATTGGTCTTGTGCTTGATAAAATGGTGACCTCCTTCTAGATGATGCTTTCCATGAAGAATTTGTTATTTTTGCCTGCTCGGTTCTTGATCTCATTTGGCGCAATCATAATAGAGTTACTCACGGCATTCCATCCCTTAATGAACAGGAAAATTGTAGGCAAGGCGGAACATATGGCAAAGGAACACTATGAGAGGCTCACGTTAGTGCTGCTTTAACACGTCAAGAGGGCATTAGTGCTGCTGCAACTTGGAAACCTCCTACAAGTGGATGGCTTAAAGTTGATTGAGACGCTGCTTTTATTATTCGCCAACAATGATCGTGGTTTAATAATCAAATACTTCTTTTTCTTTGATGGCTAATGTAAAAGATGTTATACATTTAAATATAATTATTCTGTATATAAATACCATCGCACTTTGTTTTTTTCTTTTTTTATTTAATTATTTAACTTTCATACTAATTTAAATAAAATATCTAATATGTATTTTCAATTCAATACTTAAAACTATCAATGATTAAATGGTTTGGTAATATCCATGTTATACTTAAAAATATGAAATTTAGAGTTTAAATTCTAATAATTATAAGGGTTAATGCAAATTAAAAAGAAAAAAAGAAAGAAAGAAAACTATGTTCGAAAGTTGCTACTAGTTCAAAATGTTTTAACATTCCACATAAAGGTTTGGTGAAGTAGATAAGAAAATTATGAACATAAGTTGGCTTAATTTTTTAAGTACAATTTGCTCTTCAGAAAATGCCTCCATAACTACTTGATTCATCTCAGAAGGGTTTATTGCTTCTGCCTTTCTTCAGTGTTTAATAATTTAAAATAAATCGAACAAAAATTCAATTCAAACTGTTGCAAATTGGTGAAAAGATCAATTGAGTGGGTGAACTTATTTTTACTTTAAACCGATTAATAATTTTTTTAAATAAATATTAAAAATTAAAGAGGCCAAACTTCTTTATTTTTTTTAAATTTCTTTACTTTTTGTTTTTTGTTTTTTTCATTTTCTCATTCAAATTCTCCCCATACATTAAATTTCAAACCCAAATTTAAGAATTAAGCTCCAAGATAATTGAATATTTGTATATTGTGATTTTATTGCTTATTGTAATATTGATTTTAATTTATATTTTGAAATTTTTATGTTATTTGAATTGGTATTTGTTCTTCTTATAAATTGTAATAAATTTTATAAAAATATTTTTTTAAAAAAATTACTTTTAACATTGTAAATTAAATATATGGATATTATTATGGAGTAAAGTTTATAAAAAATTTAATAAATATTAAATAATTTTTATTTTTTCTTATACATATTTTTTTGTATTTTTTATATTTTTATATAATATTAAATATAATTATAACTCACAGACAATAAGACTTTCCGCTTTCCAAACATTGCCTTTCTTACCCGCAACGAGGGGAAAAATCTTCTCTTCCATTCTGTGACTTACACTGCTTCTGGGAACTTATGGCTCTTGAAATGGAAGCTTTTGAAGGTCAGACCAATTCCAACCACTGTTAAGGATTTCCAATTCTTTTAGCAAAATTCTGCAGCGTCTTTTGATCACTAACTGTTTCTTGCCACTAGCATCGCGAATATATAATATTTTTTTTAATATTATTATTACCACTAAATTTTCGAAAAGATTATTTCTAGTTTCTTGAAATTATGTTTTCAAAAGATCATTTCTGCTTTCGTGAAATTGTTTTTGAATGGATTTGTGGGTTAAAGTTTTGAAAAGACTAATTTTCTGGTTTCGTAAAATTGTTTCTGAATGGATGTGTGAATTACTGCAGTGGACGGAGGAGAAGTTCATCTGCTAACTGTGGAGTCGGACAATGGACACTCGTCTGAAATGAAAATTGAGGTGAGGTGTCTGACAAAGGTTTCTGACAAGGATGTACTGATACTGAACAAAATCAACCTTGACGTCCCCAAAGGAATGATCATGGGGGTCATCGGGCCGAGTGGGAGTGGGAAATCAACTTTTCTTCGGGCCCTCAATCGGTTGTGGGAGCCCGCAGCTGCGTCAGTATTTCTGGATGGTGTGGATATATGTCAGCTTGATGTTCTTAATCTTCGCCGAAGAGTTGGTATGCTGTTCCAGCTTCCTGTTCTGTTTGAAGGTAACAATCCTTTGCAACTTTCTTAATCTGCCAGCTTGATGTTCTTGCTTCTTAAGGAATTTTGCCTCGTTTTGCGTATTTCAGATTTAATTATTTTTACTACCTACTTTGTGATTTATTCAATGCATTTGTGGTTGTTCTGACGCATAGTTATTGACAATGAACTTCATGAAATGCAGTGGGAAGTTTCTATAACTTGCTAAACTTTTTGTATTGTTGCATCTCAAGTTGCAGACTTTGTTGATTATTTTCGTTTTATCTTGGATTACAGGCTCTGTTGCAGATAACGTGCGATATGGACCACAGTTAAAAGGGAAGAAGCTAAGTGATAATGAGGTCTACAAGTTATTGGCTCTTGCAGACCTCGATCCCTCTTTCTACAGCAAGTCTGGTGGAGAGTTATCTGTTGGTCAGGCTCAAAGGGTAGCTCTTGCCAGAACCTTGGCTAATGAACCAGAGGTGACATTGAATGAGGCTATTATGACGTGTTTGGACAAGATAATTTTGTTTGACAATATTATTTTGTCATTTGCCATTTAGTTTCATACCCCTTTTCTCTGAAGGTTTTGCTGCTTGATGAGCCGACGAGTGCATTGGATCCAATATCGAGTCAGAACATAGAAGATGTTCTGGTGAAGCTGAGGACAGAACGGGAAATGACTATTATTATGGTCTCTCACAGCATCAAACAAATACAGCGGATTGCTGATGTCGTGTGTCTTCTTGTAAATGGGGAGATTGTTGAAATTCTGAAGCCTGATCAGCTCTCTGAGGCTAAGCACCCGATGGCACAAAGGTTTCTGCAACTTAGCTCTTGAGTGTTTCCCTAATGCTGTTTATTTTACTTTTGGGATTTACTGCCGTAAGCCATAAAAGGATGTATTTTATAGACTTATAATATATAATATGCCATGTCATTCGTACATTATCTGTTGATTTTCTTTCACACACATCCATTTTGCTGGCATTATTTGATATGTGGATGTTTATAATTTGCTTTTCTGTAAACCGATTACTGGAGTACCTCTGTACTACTTCTATTGGATGCATACAACAATCAAGCTGACAACAGGTCTCAGATTGCATAATCTGTAGACGACTTTTGACCATGAAAAAGCTTTCAAGTGCGTGAGCCTCCACCATGTTGACTGAAAAAGGGGCATAGATAGACCTATACCAGTCAGGAGTAGTCCAGACGCCCAGTCAGATCCATACCCACTACTCCAATATTTTCTATTTTCAAGATTTTCCAGCGATGGTCTATTTCTCTCCTATTCCTAGCCACTATCATTTTCTATTTTTAATCGTATTTGTCTACAGGTTGACATTCTCTAATTTCCCAACAATATGCAGTATCCTCTTTCACTTTGATATTTATTGGCCGGATAACAAAGTTCTCTTGGCATAGGTGAATCCAAGAGTAGCTAGCCCTTGGGATCCCATGATATGTGTGTAATCTAGGAGGAGCCCATGAAGTGATGAATATCTGCAAGGTTAGGATAAGATGCCCTCTACTGGCGATAGTTTTCATGCCTTTAAAGTTTGATAATGTGAACCATGAGCTCTTCGAGCTCCTTCCCCATGATTTGATTACCTGAACCAAATACTGCTGTTATGGAAGGTAGGAAAGCTTTAGTTGTCTTGAGTGTATTCAGTTTCAACTTTAACTTGCCCTTCGGTTGGAAAATAATTTGTGCTCTATAAGAAGACTTCATGTAATGAAATAGATCATTCAATACCTTTGATTTCTCTCTTAGGCTCTCTCTTGGATAGGCGATAGATCTTCCCCACTGTAACTAAGTTGTGAATTGCTTGGTCAATGCCATCAAAGAAGACTATAGACATCAGCTAGAATCTATAGCTGGGCTTGGATGGATTGCTTAAATAAATAATGATTAGTTCATTGGAGGAAGACTGCAGCACCTAGAGACATGAACATTAACAACTAAAACAAAAGAAAGGAAGTCTCATTGTCAAGAATGCATACAACTTTCTCCAATGAACTACTCTACTTGAGGACTAGC
>JACGDI010005753.1:171239-183972 GCA_014898725.1 Jacaranda copaia
CAAGAGTAAACATATCATTTTTCAAGATGATTCACTTGATGGACCAAATCTTGTGAAGTACCAAGAAAGCCATTTCCAATCCTTCGAGGAATAATTATTACAACGTAAACCTCTTTCTTATTTTTTCTAATCTTTGTACAGCAGTCACAGTCAAAAATGAACTTAAAAGAGGGACAATGCAACTAAGAATTTTTAATTATTGATTTTATTTTAAAATTTGAACTAAATTAAAGAGAATCGAAAAAAAAATGGAGCAAACAGAGTAAGGGGTCTAAAAAGATGCATAGTAAACAGTAACTTCAAGGTGAACAATAACTCCATGCAGTAAACAGTAACTTTGTGTTGGGGTGCAAAGTTTCTACCCAAATTTGCAATAAGAACAGAATTCTTGTGCTAGGGTGCAAGTCATGCGCGCCTTGACGCCCAGCGCAAGCCCATGGGCCAAAACTCGATTTTCATGGGTATTTAATCAGCTTTCTTCCAAAATTTATTGTAAGAGACATATACATGAGGGTTTCTAACTGCTTTTGAGATAGTTTTTTGAGATGAAATTTAGAACGAGGTGGTTGAGTGTTCTTGTGAGATTTATGGGATTCAAAATTTGTACTTATACTTTGATTTGAGATCAATAAAATTCTTTTCTTTGTCGGGTGGATTAGGTACATTGCCGAATCACGTTAAATCTTATTGTCAATTATATTAAATTTCTTTACTATTATTTCATAGTTGTAATTTTAGATCATTCCAAATTACAACAAACTGGTATCAAAGCCGGGATTGATCAGATATCAACCATGAATTATGAAGTAGAGAAATTTGATGGGAAGAATGATTTTGGGCTGTGAAAGATGAAGGTCTACGCTCTCCTATGTCAACATGGTTTATAGATAGTGTTAAAAGGTAGAGATTCCTTATTGGAAATGCTAACATACGAAGAAAAGAACAAGTTTATGGCAAAGGCTTATGATACTCTAGTATTATTATTGATAGATAATGTACCGAGAGAGGTTGCTATGGAAAGTACGCCAACATGACTATGGTCAAAACTGGAGAGTCTATATATGATCCCTAACAAATCGGCTATATCTAAAACAATGATTATACACGTTGAAAATGAAAGAAGGTACATATATTACTCAGCATATTGATTATTTCAATAAAGTAATTATAGATTTCGCTAGTATAAATGTTAAAATTGAAGATGAAGATCAAGCGTTGATTGTCTTATGTTCACTACCCACATCTTTTGAGCACTTAGTCATCACGTTGCTGTATAGACGAGATACAATTTCAATGGAGGATATGAAGGCTTTATTGAATTCTAACGAGTTGAGAAAATATGTCCTAGGTAGTAACGATAGTGAAAGTAGGGAAGGACAGCGAAGGAGAGACTGAGAGAAAAAGAACGGAGTAGAGGTCGATCGAAGTCTCAAACTAAGCCTAGAAACAGTGACAAGTATTTTAGGTGCGGTGGAAAGGGGCATTGGAAATGAAATTATCTGAAACGAAGAAAGGCGAAAGATGCAGGTGAAACTTCTGATCATAAATGGGATGATGTTGTAGGAATTGTTGAAGATGAGTCTGATGGTGGGCTTGTTCTCAATGTTACCAAAAGCTTACTAAGCTCTGAGTGGATTTTGGATAGTAGCTGCTCCTACCACATGTGCCCATGTGAAGTTTGGATTACCACTTATCAGAAATACGATGGTGGTAAAGTGCTTATAGAAAATGATGCTTCATGTAAGGTTGTAGGAATTGGCTCAGTGAGTATCAAAATGCATGATGGCATAGTAAGGACCAAAATAGATGTGCATCATGTTCCAAATCTAAAGAAAAATCTGATTTCACTGGGTACACTGGACAAGAATGCTTATGAGTATAGAGTTTGAAATGGAGTTCTACGAGTTACCAAAAGTGCACTGCTTATCATGAGGGGAGACAAAAGGAATGGCCTTTGCATCTTATAGGGTAGCATATTTTCTAGTAGTGCAGCGGTTTCTTCATTAGTCAATGATGTTATGAGACTATGGCATATGTGGCTTATGCATATGAGTGAGAGAGAGATGTCAGAATTGACCAACGTGGCTTGCTTAGTGGAGAGAAGATTGGAGAGCTGGATTTTTGCGAGTAGTATGTGCTTGGCAAGCAACACAGGTTGAAATTTGGCAATGCGATTCACATGACCAAGGTCACCTTGGATTACATTCACTCAGGTCTTTAGGAGTCTTCTCAGGTTCCTTTAAAAGAAGGTGCTAGGTATATGGTGACATTCATAGATGACTTTTCACGGAGAGTATGGGTGTACATCCTAAAGTATAAGGATGAAGTGTTTGTCAACTTCAAGCAATGAAAAATTTTAACCGCAAAGCAGACATGAAAGAAAATCAAGTGTTTGAAGACTGACAATGGATTGGAGTTCTGCAATAAGGAATTTCAAGAATTTTGTGATAAGGAAGAAATTATGAGGCATCACACAGTTGTACACACACCACAGCAGAATGAAGTTGCAGAATGGATGAACAGAACTATCTTGGAGAGAGCTAGATGCATGTTTATTAATGCTAGATTGTCCAAAGTTTTGTGGGCAGAAGCAATCAATATTGCTTGTTACTTGGTGAATAGGTTACCATCAGTTGCTTTAAACTGCAAGACACCAATGGAAGTTTAGTTCGGGTCTCTTGCTGATTACTTAAATCTGAGAGTATTTCGGTGCCCAACCTATGCTCATATTCGTGATGGAAAGCTTGAGCCAAGGGCTAGGAAGTGCATATTTCTAGGCCATGTAGATAGAGTAAAGGGTTATCGTTTGTGGTGTAATGATGGCAAAGGCTCCAGGATGATTATCAGCAAGGACGTGACTTTTAATGAGTCTGCGATGATGAAGAAGGTGTAGAAGCCCGAAAGCAGTCAACAGGGCGTTAAGGAGAAGGTGAAGTTTGAACTTGACACTCTATTAGTTTCAAAGGGAAAATAGAATGTGGTAGATGAAGCTGGTAAGAGCGCATTACCCCCTATCAATAGCAGGAAAATAATTCACCACAAAACTATCTTTTGGCTTGCAATAGGGTGAGGAAGCAGATCAAACTAAAACAGCAGTTTGCATATTTAGAACTGGTAGCTTATGCATTGAGTTCAACCGAGGAGTTTGTAGGAGATGATCCAGTCTCATACAAAGAGGCAATTTCTAAGTCAGATTCTAATAAATAGGTTGCAGCTATAAGTGAAGAGATGGAGTCTCTACATAAGAATAGACCATGGGAGCTGGTTGATGTACCTAAAGGACATAAGATTGTAGATTGTAAATGGATTTACAAGAAGAAGGAAGGAATTCACGGGATTGAGGATGTTAGATACAAGGCGCATTTGGTTGCTAAGAGTTTTACTTAGAGAAAGGGAGTTAACTTCTATCAGGTGTTCGCCCCAATTGTAAAGCATACTTCTATTTATGTTTTACTTGCCATGGTTGCTCTGTTTGATATGGAGCTTGAGCAGATGGATGTGAAAACAACATTTTTGCATGGTGAGTTGGAGGAACAAATCTACATTAGTTAACCAGAAGGGTTCGTTGTTTTCGGGAAACAAAATTAAGCATGTCTTTTGAAGAAATCTTTATATGGCTTGAAGCAATCTCCCAAACAGTGGTATAAAAGGTTTGATGCATTTGTTAACAAGATAGGATACATTAGAAGCAATTTTGATTGTTGTGTATATTATAAAAATGTAGTAATAGCCTCCTAGTATATTTGCTATTATATGTTGATAACCTTTAGAAACATATATGAGATCAATATTTTAAAAGCTCAGTTAAGTGAAGAATTTGAGATGAAGGATTTGGGTAGCGCAAAGAAGATACTGGGCATGAAGATCATCTAGGGATAAACATGCTGGATTATTGTACTTATCTTAACAACATTACATTGAAAAAATATTAGAGTGTTTTGGGATAGATAAGTTTAAGCTAGTAAGTACACCGCTTGCAACTCATTTCAAACTCTCATCAGATGATTCATCAAGTATTGAGGAGGAGGTGGAGCACATGTCTAATATGCTGTGTGTTAGTGCAATGGGTAACTTGATTTACGCCATGGTGTGCACTAGGCCAGACATTTTACATGCAGTCAGTGTTGTGAGGAGGTATATGCACAAGCCAGGAGGTATCTGAGAGGCTGTGAAATGGATCACGAGGTATCTAAGAGGCTCTGCAAACAAATGTTTGAGGTATAGTCAATTAAAATCAACAACTAGAATTATTAGCTATGTGGATGTGGATTACGCAGGAGACTTGGACAACAAAAGGTCCATAATGGGGTATGTGCTTTATGTTTCAAGATGTACGGTTAGCTGGAAGGCGACATTACAATTATCAGTTGCATTATCTACAATAGAAGCTAAGTACATGATTTTGGCTGAAGGCGTGAAGGAAGACATTTGGCTAAAGGGACTGATTGAGGATATGGGTATGGACTTTGAGGTTACTTCAATATTTTATGACAGTTAGAGTGCTATCCACTTGTCAAAGAATCAAGCCTTTTATGAGAAAACAAAGCACATTGACGTGAGGTATCACTTTATCCGGGATATAGTATCTCAAGATGTTATTTTATTTGATAAAGTTGGGATCAAGGATAATCCGGCAGATATGTTAACTAAGGTTGTTCTAGAAATTAAATTCGAACATTGCTTGGATTTGGTTAATGTTTGCAAACTCAAATAATAGGCCCTTTTAGGGATAGGGACAAAGAAGAAGGATAGTGAATTTCAAGTTAAGATGGAGAATTGTTGATTTTGCCTTGAAATTTGGGCTAAATTAACGAGAATCGGAAGAAAAATGGAGCGAAATAGAGTAAGAGGTTGAAAAAGACGCATGGTGAACAGTAACTCCGCATAGTGAACAAAACTTTGCACTGTGGTGCAAGTTTTTTTGTGCCTTAGCGCAAAGTTTTTGCCCAAATTTGCAGCAAGAACAGAATTCTTGCGCCAGGGCACAAGTCATGCGCACCCCGACATGCAATGCAAGCCTATAGGCCCAATACTCAATTTTCATGGGTATTTAATCAATTTTCTTTCGGAATTCATTACGAGAGACACATACACGAGGGGTTCTAATTGCTTTTGAGATAGTTTCTTGAGATGGAGTTTAGAACAAGTGTGTTGGGTGTTTTCGTGAGATTTGTGGGATTTAAAGTTTGTACTTATACTTTGATTTGAGATCAATAAAATTATTTTTTTTGTCGGGTAAATTAAGCACATCGCCGAACCACATTAAATCTTGTTATCAATTGCATTAAATTTCTTTATTATTATTTTATAATTGTGATTTTAGATCGTTTCAATTACAATATTAACAAATAAACATATAATGTGAATAGATTTAAAGATTTAGATTAAGATCGTTAGTGAGAGAGAACAAACATGTAAATGATCTTCATTTCTCACAATTTTGATTTTGTAAAAGATCGTCATTTAGC
Organism: Jacaranda copaia; assembly: GCA_014898725.1. Classification (NCBI taxonomy): domain Eukaryota; kingdom Viridiplantae; phylum Streptophyta; class Magnoliopsida; order Lamiales; family Bignoniaceae; genus Jacaranda; species Jacaranda copaia. The sequence continues at coordinate 176,708 of JACGDI010005753.1, forward strand.
ATGCTATCAAAGTTAAAAGAGACATTTTAAATTTAAATTTTGTGGATGCCTATTTATCCAAAAAAAGAATTATAAATGCTAGGCGCGGAGAAAGAATGTTGCATATCATGGGCATTTCTTTGAATTCAGCTGCGTAGGGTTATTGAAACTTCTAAATAAATAATTTTCTCAAGAAATATATTTATCATGTAAAATATATCCTAAAGCAATTTAAGTCTCATTGGATGATAATTTTGTCACTGTTATTAATTTTTGTCTATCTACGATCTTCTACGACAAAGATTTAAATTTCTAATAATACATTAAGTAGTCATATTACCTAGCATTTCCATGCGAGCTTAGTAATTTTTAAGAAAATATTGAATACGTAATTTTATCTCCATGTAAGTTACGTGTACTTTATTTTTAAAAAAAATTAAAACAATCATAAAAAATAATGGAAAAAAGGCAGAAGAAAATGAGAACAAAAGTAGCTATACATTTCCTTATCAATGGGATACAAATGAAATTATTCAAATGAAATTATTGAGTATAGATAGTTTGCAATTGAAATCTATAAGGGCTTTAGGCCATGTCTAAGTGCAGCCTCCCACACAACATCAATTTGATCAACATCAATAGCCCCAACCTCATGGTGTTTCCAATCTTCAAGAAGATGAACTACCCCTCCTGCATGGCAAGCATGAACCACTCCTCTTCCCATGGTGTACTGATAAAATAAATAAATAAGAAGAAAGTCCCATGCTAAAAATTGATTAATGTACGGATAGAAAATTGAAAAGAAAAAGAAATTAGTTGCAATTTTTCGACAGCCTAGCTATGGTCTTTACCGAATGTGCTAATAAAAAAGATAGTAAGAGTTTATAAGATGTCATAAAGTATTCGATAGAATTTTTTAAAGAAAAGTAATTATTTAACAAAATAAGATGTTAGGATCTTACAAATTGAAAAATTATCATTATCATTACTAATATTTTAAAAACTCCGAACATCTTATTTTATTAAAAAACTTTAAAAGTTCATTTTTAAAACAAATTGAGCATATTATAAGCTCAAAATTTTTTTTATAAGATCTACAAGCTTATACAATTTTTTAAATACATAGTTTTAATCATATTAATTAAAAAATTATTATTACTAACATTTTAAAAGCTCCGGACATCTTATCTAGAACTTTAAAAATTCATTTTTAAAATAATACTAGCATATTATAAGCCTCAAAAAATATTTTATAAATTTTTAGGGGCTTATAAAATATTTAAGAACATGAATTTGAGAATCAACACAAAGATTTACGTGATCCATCTAAACTTGAATGCATCCATGAACAAAAAAGATCAAAGATTATATATACCTCACATGAGCCAAGTCCCTCAACATCATCTGGGAGCCTCATTGCAGCAAGCTTCCCATAAGTGCAGTCTCTTCTAAATGGGATAGTGGGTGGAACCACAAACTGGTGAAAATGTGTTCCTGATGGAGCCCAATATTGTTGCCGGGGTGTAGTCCACTTGCCTATTATCCATGTCTGCAAATTTTCACAACAGTTAAAGATTCTGCATGAATCCAAGACAGCACATTCAGGGCAATATTCTGAGTCCTGATTTGTACGTGTGGAATATTGGTTTATGGCCGCAGAGGAAAGGTCAAAAAGGTCAAAGAAATGAGACAGGAGAGTGATTGAAGTTAAATAGCATTAGCCTGTGTCAAATGAATACTATGATTAATGTTTACAAGAACATACATAGAAACATATAAAGAAACATCAGTCAAATGATTAGGATGTCTAAACAACATCCAGTCGTGATTGGATTGGTCCTAATCTGTATGGACACTTGACACAGATTTTGATCTGTCTGATAGTACATTTAATTTTTGTCTAATGGAAATGCTGGGTCAGCCTGATGAGCAACATTATCTGTTTTGACTTCTCATTGTCAGCAAGGAAAACCAAAAATTACCTTACAGTGCTTAGCTGCTTGATGCTTAGTAACTTGAACGAAATACTGTTGGCAGTCCACTGGTGCTTCTTTCTGAATCTTGGTGAATCTCTCTGGCGAGAGAGTTAGCATCTGTGTTCAAAACATACTCATTGTCAGAACTAGATTAATTAATTTAAGGAGGGGATTTTATGGTAGTCCAAGAAAACTGCAACCCAATCCATCTTAACAATCCCCGGCCCTATACAAATGTCGACTAAAGTTACGGCTACTCCAAACAAAAGCCAATTGTGGGGTATTCGTCACTTCTACAATATTCTGATAATTAGAAAAGATTTTTGATCCCATATGGAGCCATAGTTTCGGTTTACCATATCTCTTACTTTTCCAGAGGCCTAGCCTCCAGTAAATTAATAACAAAGGTTTTCCTAAAGGTTTAACATGATTTATAGCTTCCCATTTGGGGGAAGAGCCAAATGAACTGAGTATAACTATATTCCAGAAACCTAACAGTAGAGGCTCACAAGATTTAAAGAGAAAATTTTCTGCAAACTACATAATCCCATAAAGTTTGAGCCCATAAAAGTTATGGAATTAGAGAAAAGAGATTTTTCACTATGATTTTTGGTTCTGTGCTTACCAGAACTTTAACCTTCCTCTGAGCAAGATAGAGAGCAATGGCCCTACCAAGCTTAGAAGTTGCCCCTGTTAAGAAAACTTCCTTGACATCTTGAGGGATCTCGTGCAGAATCACAGCAGCTGTCAGGGTGTTCCCATGAACCACTCTGACTTTAAGGTTAGGATGTTTGTTAATAAAAAGTGTTCCACCTCCATTCAGACCTTCATTCTGCAAAACTTTCTTACATGAGAATGATGATCACATGGTTCTATATTATTGCTTTCCTAGTCAGAGGGTGATAATTCTATCTTTCCTACACTATTACACTTTAAATGCATAAACTGAATTGATGTGAAAAATAAAGGCCAGGATGAGAGTATACCAATTGGGAGGAAGAAACAAGTCAGGCTAACCTTATTCAATGCAGCAAGGCTAATAACCTTAACCCCAAGTTTGTCTGCTTTAAGGATCGCATCTTCTATTTGCTTATTTATGCCTTCTTTGGCAAAAGGCAAGAAATACTGCAAAACATAGGCCATAGAAAGCTTCAAGTATAGAAAATTGAAGAACTATATACTCTATCAACAATCTAGGTAAGCATGCAGATTTTATGTTTTTTTATGTAATTTTTTAAATCTTAATATGCATAGTTATAGCTAGTCAAGATGGAATATATTAATTAGCTTTGTTCTTATTTCCTTGTACACTTCCAAGTTCATATTTTTTTCAGCATTGCTATGGAATTTGGTATACCCCCAATAGCAGAAGTTTTATTACTTAATAAATAATAAGTTGACACTCCATAACCTTTGGTTTTTGTGCCAGTAGGACATGATACGGACTAAACCTAAAGGCGACTTGCAATCTTGACCATCCATCGAGTACACATGCATAGATCCTTATGTGCCTTGTAGGATTGACGGGATATAGCCCGTGTAAAAGTTCACTATATATATCCCCCATTATAATGGGCTTGATGGTGCAAGCCCTACGTGAAAGGCCCATATATACGCCCTATCCAAATGTGATAAAAATATACAATGTATTAATCTTCGTTTTTGTTTCTTTCTACCTTCTTAGAGACTTAATTTTGAAGGGTTTTTACTGGGGCTCGCTAACGACCCTGACCAGCATTTTTGATTTTAGGTTTCAAGTATCACAATTATCCAATTGTGATATCCAACCCGATGGACATAAATAAATTAATTCAGTTGGGGCCTTTTAGACAACTTCGGATCACATGCAACGCAGAAATAAGGAATTAAAACAGCTACCTGGAAACCAAATCTTGGCACAGCCCAGGTTTGGTGCAGCCTGCCTCTGAGATAGTAAAAACTGAACAAGAAGGTCTTAGACTTTACCCACATAACAAGCATCACCATATATGTAAAAGGCCACATTGGGAACAAGAATGGCTTTATACTAAAAGGTATTGAGTTGAAGGATCGGAAAACAAATGGAGAGTGCATTGCTGACATGACATCCACGACATGTGCAAGAAACACAAAGTCCGGTGCTCTCCTATCTGCATTTTTTCAATTTCATAAGAATCAAACTGTTAATAGAAATGACAAGGACACAAGAAGTCCTTACATTGGAAGAAAAATGAAAGAATTTTTATGAAGTATCTATATGAAGTATCTTGCAATCCTAGAGGCCATAAATATGTTTGTGAGTTCTCATCAAAGAAGTTACAAGTATGATGAAAGAGACTCACTTGTCCTTGAACTAATTTCCCTTTGAAGGTTCCAAGAATTTGTGTTCATTGTCTTCCACAACTTATCATACAAAGGCATGAAAAGGCAAAAATTTGTTCTCATGTCCGTGTGGTGAAGACTGTGGTATCTGCAGAGTGAAACGGGAAAAGAAATGTAATTGGAAGAACACATTCATGTGGTAAAAAATTATAAGTTAAACTCCATTCTGGGGATGTGATTCTTGAGGATCTCTTCTATTGGACACTCATTGAGAAGTATAAGTTGGCTGCAGAAACTTCTGGTTCTCTTAATCTGAGCCAAGTAAAAAAGTAGGGAAAAAACCAGAAACTTGGAAGAAACAACAATAGAATCTTTTTGATTTATAAACGTGTTTGCAAGGATTTTTGCTTTTTCAAGGTAACAAAGTAAAAAAGTTCTTGAGAAAGTTTTCGTAAAAGTAGAGAGTGTTTGAGAATAATAGTGAAAAGTACCTGAAAGTTACAGAACTTAAGTGGTCATGTTTTTATTTTGTAGTTTTTTTTTACTTAACTTTAGAAATTAAAAATAAAAGCACCATTTGAAACTCTTAGATCAGCTAAAATTCAACTAAAAGCTGAAAGAATTTCAAAGAAGCTGCCGCAGACACTTGCTCGATGAACGACAGACTTTGATATTGAACTTATATACAACTAAGCCAAAAATCATGGACCTCTTTGTTTCTCTCAAAGTTCCTGTTATTTCCCAGTGACAAATTTGAACTTCTAACAATTTGTGGTCTGAGTTTAAAGAACGAAATGGTAATCTCCCCCCACTCCCCCGCGCAAAAAAGGGGGAAAAAAAAGGAAAGAAAAAAGAAAGCAAGATAAATGCCTAAATGTTCAAGAAGTTCAAGAGACACAAAAACTGTGAAAAAAATTCAGATGGATTGAGAATAAGAGATGAATGGGAGCCTTACGTCGGCGTACGGATAAGATACTTGAGAAGAGGAAAAGTGTCAAATAGGCAACAAGGAGAAACTTCAACATTGCAGTGCCCCAAACACTGAAGAAAATCAAAGACCAAAAGATAACTGTACATCAAGCATATGGAACCATATCCAATGAAGGCAGTTCCCACGGTTGGAATTCCTAATACAAAACAAATCAATAGATGTTCCAAGAGCGTTGCATGTTCAGCTGCAGCCAAAAAATTATACACAAAAAAAATTAGCTATGTGGTATATGCAAGAAACTTAACTTCTTCTTATTAACTTTTTACCTGTGAAAGGATGCAGAACTTTAGAGCTATGATGGAGCCAGTGATAGTGTTGGAATAAATAAGAAGAATGTAATAATCTATGCATCCAGTAATAGAGTGGTTCTGAGATTCCCATGTGGAGTATGAGGCAGTATAGAATGCCCTTTACGTCCCAGATGGGAAGTTTGGCTAAGGAAGGGAAATTCAAGTACAAGAGTGAAGCAAAAACAGCTTGAAGTATCAGAAAGTTATCCCTGTTGCAAGATTAATACAAGAAGCCAAAATTCAGACAAAAAAATGACTATAGGAGGACAAGAATTGAATTCTTGGAAGCCATACCAATGCCATTCTGAGTCGATTTGATTAAACTCAGTGCCCTTTTGGTTGATCTTTCGATTACGATTAAGAAAAAGCATACAAGAATAACTGCTCCAGAGCTGATGAAGTAGGGCTCTAAGGCCAAACAAGATGAGAATATGCAAACACCAAGCATCATTCTTGATTTCTCCTCTACAGATAGCATAAAGTACTTTTGCAACTAATGGGCCATACAACAAATACTGTTTCATGGACAAAAGAGAACACAACAATAAATAATCATATCCTTTGAAATGAAGAATTTAAAAACAGAAGGGGCGGAAGTTAAAAAAGTGCATGCCTTGAAACTATCAAAGTTCTCCCATGGCCAAGAAAATAAAGGAGCTTCCTTTCTATATGGGCTATTGCAAATTTTCTTGATTTCCATCTTGGCTTTCTCCTGTTATGTTATTACTTATTAGCAATAAGAGATCAAGCCTGAGAGCTAAAATTTTACTCTTTAACTATGTGGGCAGAAGAAAAACCAGAAAAACAGACTATTATATAGGAATAGGAAAAATGAAATTTGAAGGCATGCAATGCAATTAATGAAATATGATAAGACTTCTTTAATTAAAGTTCTGCCATCCTTTCCTTTTCTTATTCTTCATAGGCACCAATATCAAGACTTTATGGGTCCCTTATGTACAGTAATGGAACCAACACTCAAGGACCATTCCAGAATGAGAGAATTCTTAATTATAAATTCTTCTTCCTCTTCTTCTTCTTCTTCTTTTGTTCTTTTTTCGTTTTTTCCGATGATTTTAACTCCTGAAGTTATCACCAGATAATAATTAAAAATGACAATCACCAGAAAACTAGCAGAATTTCAACTCTGTATAGCTGACAGCTGTAGATGTTGCCATCCCAAATTCAAAGAAATTTAATGAGAATGAGGAGGATTTTGACTGTTGAGGCCAAGAGGGAGATGGTTGGCTGCTTAGCAAAATGAAAACTTTTATGGGATTTTGGTGGTGGATGGCAGATTGCAGTTGAGATGTGGACAGTTATCTTTTTCAACTAGAAAAAGGTTCAGGCCATGTTTGGCTGTGTTTTTTGTTCTAATTTCTAGTTTTCAACATTTTTAAAATGTGGGAAAGTAATTATTGGTTTTTGTTTAAAAATAAGAACGTATTTCTATCATTTTCTTGAAAATATTGAGTAGGATAGGAGTAGCGATACAAAATTTATTAAATCTACAAAAAAGTACTTTTTAAAAATATTTGTATATATTTTAATTGTTTTGGAGTGGGTGTTGTGTATATTATTTTAAAAATAAGTATTTCTAGAGAAAATAAGAATTGCCAATGTTTCTATTGGTTTCATTTTCAAAGCTCATTTATATTTTCACCATTATTTGAAAATAAAGCTATTACTTCTACCTTTTTTTAATTGTACATATCACTTTTTTTTTTT
>JACGDI010005753.1:184072-229264 GCA_014898725.1 Jacaranda copaia
GATTTGATTAGAAAAAAAAAGTTATTCTAAAAAATAGAATACTTCTTAATTGAATGAAATTTGAATATGAATAGGGTGGTTTGGATTGCTATGAATACAGTTATTGAGCTACTTTTATTCTTCAAAGCAGAGGTTAAATATTCAGAAATAATTATTTAAATAGAAATCGATTTTCAATCAACAAAGGGCTGGGTCAACTGTTCAATCAAATGATATTGAGCATGTTTTTCATCTCTTCTCGAGAAAAAAATGGACTATTTCTTTGCATTGTGCTCAATTTCATACGAGGCAATTTCGCCAATATCTTTTCGTTATTTGGGGGAAGAATTTGCACGAATCGAATTTTTTGAAGAACGTATCCAAAGAGAATTTGATTTGGTTAAACAATGTGTAATTAGTAAACAAGTAAACGATGATAATTACAGCCATGATAAATGCAAAATTATTCTAATTATTTTGGTGAGGGTTTGTTTGCTTTGTGTGATTTGGATGGAGGAGGGTCCACATCCCTCTTCATTACATATATCTTTTGATATAAGCTCATTAAATAACCTTCTTAGTCGATCGTCGTTTGTAGTATAAGCGTGATAAAAAAAATCTCACTCAAAAGAAGGGATGGCCAAATCTCACTCAAAACATACACACATTTTTTAAATTATTACGATTCTAAAACCTCTAATGTCGTAGCAAATCGCTCCCATTTGCTTTTTGCACCAACCAAGTACTTCCTTTTTTTTCCCTTTTTTTTGGAAGTTAATATGATTAGTACCAAAAGATTTAGATGAAATAACTCCTAAGTTCATCTTTCTCGTTAACAGACCGAATTCTAGAAAATGGGTTTTTGGGGCTTATTTTGGATGATGATGATGATAAAGAAGAAGAAGAAGAAGAAGAAGAAGAAGAAGCAAGAAAATGAACAGCAGTGTAAAGCACATTCCCTGCCCAGGCGTTGGACGTTGAGATGAGGTGTGGCCGATCTGCCAAAATTCAATTTTGGGCGGTTCCTATGGCGTATTCTGGGCGGCGGACAAGTAATTAAGGTGGGAACGAACTCATATCAACTGGGGATATTTTATAAAAATAGTATTAAAAAAATAATTTTTACAAAATTATTATAATTTTGAAAAGTTTGTAAATTTACTGTACAACCACACCTTTAAGCATCTTTTTCTTTTTCTTTTTTTTAATGGACCAAATTAAAAGGAGGCCACACCTCTTAATTTGGAATTCTTCCTACGAATTCCCTCAAAAAGTAGCATATATATATATATATATATATGTTCTTTTTTTTTTTTATTAACATGCAAGAGGCGGCCACGCCTCTTGTTTTTGTTTTTCTTGTTTTTTTAATTTCTTATTAAATGAATTTTAAAAGAAAATTATAGGTGTTATATATTTAAAAAAATTATATTTCTTATAAATTAAAACAAAATAAATGAATAGTTCATGCGTGAAAAAAGAGTGAATAGTGATTAATGCAGTAGACTTGTCAATAAAAAATTAATTCGGATTCAAAAAAATAAATAGTTCATAAGGACAAAAATCTTATGCCAATGAGTCAACAACCATTATTATTAATTGTTAGCTAACACTTGTCTTTCTCTCAATAATCATGTATATCCACACTGCAAAAATGGATCATCTTCAATTTGAGTTCAATTCTAAAAGATAACACACATACACACACACACACACACACACACACACATATATATATATATATATATATGATAAAGTTATGTGAATGATGAGTTTTATAAGTGGAATAAATAAATAGGAGGTAAAATCATTTTGTGACAGTTTCATATGTCATAATAATGACATACTTTAAAATTACAAACATCATTTATGATTATAAGGTATGATAATTCTTGATTAGTGTATTATTGTTCTTTGGTTTCGCATACCCATTTTGGCTTAGGTTCTAACATTACAAGCATCCATTTACGAGTTAATATATTATATCAATTAAAGTAAGTACAGAAGACAGTAAATTTATAAAAACATATTTCAATCACTTATATTTTATGAAATAGTACATTTATAAAAAAAATAGAATTTATGCTATAATTTTGTGACTAAATTTAAAAAAGTAATTAATTAATTTTAAATATAAAATAAAATATTTTATATTAAATTATACATAATATTAGGGCTGATGTTAGCCCTAATGAGGAATGACATCAGCCTATCAAACATCTTCCACCATCAAGGAATTAACAAAAGAAAAAAAAAACACAAAAGACAAAAATAAAGCATACATATATACACACACACCTACCTCTTGAGGGAATCAAGCCAAATTAAGAGCCTTGGCCTCTAATTCAGGGCTAATTTATAAAAATATTATTAAAAAAATAATTTTTATAAAATTATCGTGATTTTGGAAATGTTGCAGATTTACCATAAAGCACGGTTGCAGGCCACACCTTTAAGCATCTTTTCCTTTTTCTTTAAGGCCGAATTAGAGGCCACGCTTCTTAATTTGGCCTGATTCCCTTAAGAGGTAGGCATATATATATATATATATTGTTTTTGTCTTTTGTGTTTTTTTTTTTTTTTTTTTTAAAGTTTCAAAATTTTTTTTTTTCAGTATCTTCTAAGGTATAAAAATTTGTAAGATATTTTAAATAAATTCAACAAATTTCTTGATGAGTTGGTGGTAAATTTATGATTGATTAAAATGACTTCAATTTTTTTTTTATATGTAATATTAAAGTGAGCTCATATCTATAGATAGGGTTCGTGAAAATTTGAATTTTAAATCTTATTCATATAAATATAAGAAAAATGTTACTCAATCAATTTATCTTAAGAAAACGTGACCTATGATTTTGCTTGGTGTTATTACCGGCTTGTGGTGGTTCACATTTTTAGTTTTAATTAATTTACTATTTTTTTACTTATGTTATATCATAAATGAACGTCAAACATGAAAAATATTTTCAACCACTAGTGCGTATCGTTGAATTTGATGCAGCGCAGGCCAATCACCAACCTCTTTTATTCACTAATTTCAAAAAGCAATAAATTCGTTGTGCAATATTGTGCTTTAAATGAGAGCTGAAAAGACAAAAGTTTTATATGTATATATTATTATTTTAAAAATACTATTTCACGATTAAAAATGATCACTTCATTATTTTAGTTGATATAGTAGTTTCGAGAAGAAAATTTTATTAAGAAATGAAATTATATTCTAGAATATATTTTATTGAATTATAACTGTATTATTGATGTATATTTTATTAAATAAAAGTACCCTTAACTCATAAGGCAATTTGTATTCTTAAAGTGTGTAACTTGTGAGTGATTAATTAACACCGAAATCAATTTTTTTAGAGAAAATAAAACACACTAGAAACCAATATAAGGCAACACATTTGTGAAAATTAGAAATTTTCATATATTCTATGCATATATTAAAATTTTTATAGTATAAAACAAATAAAAAATATTTATTTATTTATATGTTATTCTAATTCTTTTAGTATTTTTAAATATTTGTAAATATTTTTATTAAAAGTTTTACAAAAATAAAATTAAAAAAATTATGAGAAAGTTGTAATGGTCAAGTATGGAAGCATTCATTATAGATAATAGTTATTGCATAAATTGTACTTTTGAGGATTTAATAATAAAACATGGACATTTTGATTATATAACTCAAACACACATAAAAAAAAGGGTATTTAATTAATAGTATAAATAATAAAATTTGAAAAAAATAATTTTTTAAAACATTATGTACTTCATTATAACAGGTAAACAGAACTAAACATTTGAAAAGAATAGTATTTTTTTAAAAAAAATTGGCTATATTCTTCTACATTTTTTCAAATTTTTTCTAGCACTAGAAAAAATTTCAAAATGGAGGCACATTCTCTAATCTTTTTTTCAGAAAACTCAAATTTCATACCCAAAAAATCCCTTTCAATTCACCGAAAAAGTCATACACCCTAAAAATTACACCTACCTCCTTATTTTCTCGCTTTACTTTTCACATTACTCTCTCACTTCGCTCATTCATATACACACACACACACACATATACATATATAAAAATATTAAAATTTTACTAGTTAAAAAAATCTAAAACTTATATTTACAAATTTAATTAAACTAATTGTCAAAAAAATGAATTAAATTTAATTCAATAGTATTTATTTTATTACTATAAATTTATCTATTGAATAACATATTAAATTAATTAAATTTACTTATTAATTAAATAATGTATTAGTTATATTTAATATTTAATGTACTAATTAAATTTTATATTTATTCATTTAATAAATAAATTAAGATATTTTAATTTGATATAATAAATAAATTAGTCTTCTTCACAAAAAAAAATTCTTCATTAAATATTAATCTTCACATTTATTTAAAATTAAGATAAAAAATTTGATTATAGGTGATACTTACGTAATAATCGATTAAGTTTAATAAATTAATATTGATATACTTAAAGTAATTGTTTAGAGAATTAATTAAATTTAAGTAAAATTATTTAATTATTACTAAGTAATTTATTTGCTAAATAATATATATTAATTAAACAATGAGTTAAAGTAATTAAATAGCTCATTAATTAATTAAACTAATTTATTTAAATAACTTATTATATATATTAATTATGTTTTATATTTTAAAATAATATATATTAATTAAATAATGAGTTAAAGTAATTAAATAACTTATTAATGAATTAAACTAATTTATTTAAATAACTTATTATATATATTAATTATGTTTCATATTTTATGTATAATTAAATATTACATTTATTATTTAATAAATAGTTTAAGATGATGTAGTTTCATATAACGTAATATTCTTTATTTTTTTAATTTAATGAATCGTTATTAAGTTTTTTATATAAAAATTATTAAAAGGTTATTTGTTTAAATAAATAACTATATTTTATTTATACATAAATCATAAGTAATAAATAGTTAAATATTTATATTTTAATTAATAAACAGTAATTAGTTTATTATTAATGTATAGTAATTAAATTTTTTTCTAAGTTGATATTAACTATTATGATATAATTATGATGTAAGCTAATTTTTTTAAAATTAAGATATAAATATGATTTCATGAATAATTAATATTTATTAATATATATTTTATCTCAAATAATACATTATTTGCTAATGTTAAATTTATAACAACATAAATTTTAAAACAAATAATCAATTAAATTAATTGCACTCATATTTCAATCATTACAAATATATAGACACACACATCATCCAACTTTAAAAATACATATATATAATATATAAAAAAAATCCCTTCATCTTATAAACCCAACAAAAAAGCCACTTATGTGACATTTATAGTAAAATTTGTCTCTCTTCAAAACATAAAGAAACAAACAATTCATTTTCAAATTATTTTTCACATTTTTTCAAAAAAAAAAAGTGACACATTTTCTAAATTTTCTTTTAAAAATTTATTTCCACAATTTTTTTTCTCAAAAATAGCCAAAACATAAAATAACAAGTCGTCTGTAATTTCTTACTCGGCCGGGCACTTAATGGTCCAGTGGCGGCTTCTTCTTCTTCTTCCTTTCGTCTCTTTCTCTCTCTTCATTTTTGCCTTTTCTTTTCTTTTTTGCCATACATGCATTCTTTTTTCTTTTGTTTCACATATGAGCAATTTTTGGGTGACTTAGTTTTGCCACAACTATGAATCGAGCGCAAAAATTATTGTTCATTTTAATTTAATTTAATTTTATTTTACTTCCTTTCATTAATATAAACTTATTTGGCTAAGTTTAATTTTAAATTACTTTTATTAAGTATAATTTTAAATTTTAATATTCAAGAGTAATTGATGAAAGCAACATAGTTTGAGCTGTTATTTTATAAAAAAAATTAGTGATTTTGACGTACTCTGTATATGTTCTAAAATTTTAATAGTATAAAATAAATAAAAATTATTTATTTATTTTTCTATAATACTAAATCTTTTAATACTTTTAGTATGTTTATTTAAATTTTTATATAAATAAAAGTAAAAAATTATGATAAGATATTAACAATTGAATTTAGAGTGAGTGAGTTGTAAATGATAATTACTGTATGAATTATAATTATAAAAATTTAAAAATAATAATAAGGATATTTAAATATATTATTTAAAAAAATACCAAAAAATCCTGATGCATTATTAATTAGATGGACAAGGATGTAATCCAAACCTTTGACATGTCATGTCCCCCGCCCATCGTGCACATCAAGTCCCCTCAATTATGAAAATAGACAATTAACCCCCCACCAAACTAATAATCATATTCAAATCAAATTTGAACACTTGTAAGTTGTAACACGACATGTGACGCAAAAACAAATTTAACCCACAATACTTTAGGCATCGTGTCATCTCTCAGTCAAGATTTTAATTACTTCTATTTATTGAAAATTTAAGGTATTTTACAAGGTGATGGAATATATATTTTTTAAAAGATATAAATATTAACAATTTTTTTTAAGTTTTTTTTTTAACATGCATGTCTAATATCCGCAAGGTTCGAACCCGTAACTTCATGTTTTATGTATGTATGAAACTGATGTTTTTGATTAAAAATCACTTGATGTGTATAAATAAATAGAAATGGTAACAAATGGGCAAAAAGTTTGATAACTCAAGGAAAAAATTAGAGAATGATTAAAAGAGGATCCCTATATATTTTTTGGATAACAAAAGAAAAAATCTTGAATTGAATAAATTAGTCATTTCATTTGGTTGTTATCTTTGGTAGTTCTCTATTGTCTTTCTCCAGCTATCCCTCAAGGAAATCCTCTTTCACGTTTTCTTTTGTTTTGTGTGAAAGAAGTTCTAAAAGGTTTTTCAGAAGTTGAAAGAAACTTTATGATAATGTCCAAGAGGTTACTATTTGTAAGCACAATTCTCATATGTTACGTCTATTCTTTTTCCTGCGATGATACTTTTAACTTTTGTCTATGTTTTTGAAGTTTTGTCGGCTTGCTTGTGATGTCAATTAGGAATGCAAATGAATTGAATTAACTTGCAAGCCTAACAAGCTGGTTCGAGAATGTTCGAGCTCGAGTTAAATAATTCTTGTTCATAAGCTTGCGAACCTATATTTTTTATTTAAAAGAAATATTTATATACAAAAAAATAATAAAATATACTAATTTTAAAATTTTTTATAAAATAATTTAATTCGAAATCGAGCCCGAGTCGAACTTGAGCCTATAGCTAATTTTAAATATAATAAAATAAAATATACTAATTTTAAAATTTTTTATAAAACAACTTAACTTTTCAAGCTCGAGCCCAAGTCAAGCTCAAGCCTAATGAATAGAGCTAAGCCAAGCCAGGCTCGAGCCTCAATTTCTTTAGCTTGTCAAGCTCGAGCTCGAGTCTAAAAAAATGATTAAAGCTTAACTCGACTTGACTCGTTTGCATCTCTAATTTAAATGGGCATCAAAGCATCCCTCCACGAGTCCATTTTGTTGGATTCTTCTTGCTTTTGTACTTATAGGGATGGACTATCTCATCGGCAGACCATAACAAATTATATAGTAGGTATGCCTTCATACTACTGAGGTTTTGACAAGCATGAAGGGGTCTAGTTTATTTTGTAGTATTAGGAGAGATTAGACATCTTATCCTCTCCAATATCTTGTTTACTCAATAGTACAAAAACTCAAGATAAAATCAAGTCTGATGTAAATGCTTGATCTTGAGGGATGAGGCATCACCCTTTTTTGGTGTGATGAAACAATCACACCGCATCACTACTGCTTTAAATAACTTGCAGCCATATTGCCAATCACATTGTTTTCAATTTTTAACTCTTGATGAATTGTGGAAAGAATTCTCAATACCTTATTCCCAACTACAAAACAAATATTACATTTCTATTTCTCTTTCTTTTAATTAAAAAAGTATTTTAATCTTTTGAAAATTTATTCTAATATTATCATCCATCAAAGTAAACAATCAACACAATTATCTACCTTCATCATTCATATCATTCTACAAATTAAATGTAATTTAAAAAGTATAAAATTATCCTAACTCTACTCTCTGTTCCTCATTTCATTCCATCACTTTACAACCCATATCACTAAGTAAACTGGCCCTTCATGAAGTGCCAATTTTCTTTTGTGTGTTTTCGATTAATGCACCCAAAATAAATTATTTTTATTTTTATTTGCCATAACTCCAGCTTATGCATACTTTACAATCCACTATTATTGTTTCATCATAAATCTTTATATTTATTTATATAAAAATTTAAATAAATATATTAAGATCATTAAAGAAATTTCACTATTATTGTTTCATCATAAATCTTTATTTTTATTTATACAAAAATTTAAATAAATATATTAAGATTATTAAAGAAATTTGGTATTATACAAACAACAAAAAAATACATTTATTTATTTTATACTACAAAATTTTAGCACATGCATAGATTGTGTCAAAAATATTAATTAGTATTACTTACTTGAGCAAGACCTTGTGAACAATCTCGCTATCCACTTCTTAGCCTAAAATAACTCAAATGAATGAATTTTTTACCATAAAATAAATTTCCCTTTCCCTATTGATGATTATCAAAAATATCAAAAAATGTTACAAAATTGATATTTTTTTTCGACCACTTTTTCAGTTATTCTCGATAATGTTTTTAAATATTGGATTTTTAGTTATTTAAATCAAATGAAATGTGAACAACCCATCCTCCTCTCTTTGAAAAAGGGGCGCTTCTAGTTTTATCTGACGAAATGCTTTGGGGAGTTAAAAATAAGCATAAATCCAAATATTTCCAAATACGGCAACCTTTCGAACTGTTGTTGAATCCATGGGCAAATTCCAATGATTCACCATAGCCAATAATAGAATAATTGAGAGAAAGATATTGTGATGATATAGTCAACTCGTTTGCCAAGCTGAGTCTCACGAAATCTTCCCTCTTTGCCCCAGGCCTCTAGTGAGTTATTGACAGAGTTTGAGTTGCTAGAATTTGAGATTTTATTTAAAGAGAAAGATATCAAATATTTGGAGTTTCTTTTTATGTATTATATGGATGTTTTGTGCCGAAGTGCTAGCTAGTGGGGGACAATCTTGATCGTGAAATATTGATTGCCAAAGCCCCAATATTTATTACTAGTCAAAACTTTCTATTTCAATCAATGGAATGGGCTCTTACTGTCTTTATAGATGGACATTGAGAAAGACAATTTTGGGGCTGCTTTATGACGATGAAACCTCCTTCCTTTTGTTTTGAAAATAGGATCTTATTAAATTGGAGGTTGTGCCAAATCCAGATGGAAAAGAAACAAGAAGTTTGTAAATCGAATTGAAGCTGTGCCTATTTGTAGATTAATTGATTATTAATTAGTTCATAACCAGCCAAAAAATTAAATTAAAATGCCTAAAAGTGCCAATATATACATCCAAATTAAATCGTACAAATATTTGGCATTAACAAGTCCTCATTAATTCTAGTCAAGTTGTTAGGATTTAGTATTGCAAATGATAAACATAACGAACAGAATAATAAATGGAACATATAATAAAAATAGCAAATTGCAAAGTTTAGTTAATTAGCATTTAATATCATGCTTATAAGCAATTGTGGTGCTTAAGCATACCTAATTAATTACTATTATTGTTGTTGCTGCTGTTTTGGTGGTGGTGTGCCTAGTTTAAAGCTTCTTAAAATTGTTTAAGCAGTGATCATAACTTAATTATTATGTTAATAGGCTGTGCCTAATGCATTTACATTTTTCTTTTTGTTTTTAGGCGTAAAGCGGTGGATTGATTATTAAACAAAATCATAGGCCAAAGCTTGGCCAATTACAGCTGAACCTAGTATCTCAAACCTGGATAATGAAAGAGATAATTTAGCTAAGTGGTGGGCACATTGATTAATACCCCGCCGGACGTGATTAAAGGAAAAAACATTTAACCCAGAAAGACTTAATTTAGCATTTATGGGAATAGAACCTGTTGCTGATAAATTCGTAGAAACATCTTGAAGAGTCTTGATCACAATCAAACAATCTCCCTCAAGTAAAACATTCGGCCAAGAGTAGCAAGAGCACATTTCACAAGCTATCTTTGAGGCATAAGCTCGTGCAGCTTCTGGGGACCAAGGAATATGACGCAACCTAGAGATCCATGCAATGCATTGTCCCTTATGATCCCGGGCCACAACACCAACGCCAATGGAATTCGTCTCACGAAAGATAGCGGCATCAAAGTTCACTTTAATCTGACCACTTGCTGGAGCCTCCTATGATCTGTATAGAAGGAACATCAGGTCGAATAATTAAGAAGAGTGGCTTGAGAAGTTTGATACCTATCCAAATAAGACCGTGCAAATTGAACCGTGTCAATTGGAGTCCAAAATCGCTCATTAAATCTGGTGCAATTGCGGCGGTGCCAGATGCCCCAACAGCACACAAGGAAAAGTGCAAAGCTATCTTGATCAAGAGCTTCGAACACAATGCGGAACCAACTGAAAACTGATACATCAGAGCAATTTATCACATTGTGGGGAAACGAAGAGAGGGCCCAAACTCGTCTGGCAAAATGGCAACGGCGAAGACAATGTAAAGTGTCCTCCTCAGTATGATCGCATATGTCGCAAAACGGAGATGATTGAATCTGTTGGCGCCGCAGCGAAGAATTTGTAGGAAGAAAATCTCAAACTGATCGCCAGGCAAATTGTCTCACCTTTGCAGGAACAACAGCTTTCCAAATGAATCTAAAATCACTGTTGCAAGCATGACAAGATAATCCCTGGGTAACTTCATGTTGTCGACTGATTAGATCCTTAGCAAGATAATAAGCTGTCTTTGCCGAAAAAATACCTGAAGCAGTGTAATGCCATACCAAAATATCCTCACTGGTGAAAGATCGGCCCAGCGGTATTGTAAGAATAGAATCGCTCTCAGGAGGAAGAAAAATATCTTGAATCAAATCAACCTTCCACACCCCTGAAGAGCAGTCTATTAAACATTCCACCAAGGCATTAGCATGGAGAATATTTGGTGTTGAGAAAACACGGAAGACGTCCCTCAAGGCAGCCAATGATCATGCCAAATTCGAACCCAAGCAACATCTCCAATGCGCCACCTTATGCCTTCCCGTAAGAGTTGTAAAGAACTCCAGATTCCTCTCCAAGAGAGTGATGGAGATGATCCTAATGTGGTGGAAAGAGTGTCACAATCAGGAAAATATTTGGCTTTAAAAATACATGCAAACAAGGAACAAGGACGCTTGAGTAAACGCCACCCTTGTTTAGCTAGTAGTGCTGTGTTGAATGCCCGTAAGTCCCGAAAATCCGTACCACCTCTTCTCTTACTTTCTCCTAGCCGGTTCCAATTTAGCCAATGTATCTTCTTTGAGTTCATATTATCTCAACAGAAAGATGCAAACATAGTCTCAAGATTAAGAAGTATCATGTCAGGAAACTAGAAACAACTCATTGTATAAATTGGTACCGCCTGTGCAACAGGGCTAATTTATAAAAATGGTGTTAAAAAAAATATTTTTTATAAAATTATCGTAATTTAGAAAAGGTTGTAGAACTATAGTAAGGCGTGGCTTGCAAGCATCTTTTCCTTTTTTTTTTAATAGAAATTAAGAGGCGTGGCCTAATCTTAATTTGGATCCCCCCCATTCCCTTGTATGTTCTTTCCTGTTGTTTTTTGTTTTCTTTTTTTTAATTCCTTATTAAATGAATTTTTTTAAAAAAATTACAGGTGTTATATATTTAAAAAAATTATATCTCATATAAATTATGACAAATAAATAAATAATTCAAGCGTGAAAAAAGAGTAAATAGTGATTCATACAGAAGACTTGTCAATCAAAAATTAATTCGAATTCAAAAAATAAATAGTTCATAAGGACAAAAACCTTATGCCAATGAGTCAAAAACCATTAGTATTGATTGTTGGCTAACACTTGTTTTTCTCTCAATAATCATGTATGTCTACGCTGCAAAAATGGATCATCTCTAATTTGAGTTCAATTCTAAAAGATAATATATATATATATATATATATATATGATAAAGTTATGTGAATGGTGAGTTTTATAAGTGGAATAAATAAATAGGAGGTAAAACCATTTTGTGATAGTTTCAAATGTCATAATAATGACATATCTTGAAATTACAAACATCATTTATGATTAAACGATATGATAATTCTTAATTAATGTGTTATTGTTCTGTGGTTTCACACGCCTATTTTGGCCAAGGTTCTAACACTACAAGCATCCCTTTACGAGTTAACATATTACATCAATTGAAGTCAGTACATAGTATAGTAAATTTATAAAAAAAATACTTCAATCACTTGTATTTTATAATTGCTAAAAAATACAAACCAAATCAGAATGACAATCTTTATATTTTATAGTTTATGATAGTTTTGGAAAAATTATTTCCATATGTATGTTGCATTAAAGTCTAATTTGAATAAAGAACTTAAGATGTACACCAAATTACATGAAAAAAAGAATGTTGCTTTCAATTTCAATAGCATACTCATCAATGGCATCCACCATAAAGAGGACTTTATATGCTATCTTATTTAACTTTGGCCAGTCATCTCATTGCCACTCTTTGTGGAGTAATAGATCAACTTCCTGTTTTCCTCAACCTATGTTTCCTAATCCTTGTTGCTTTCTTCATCCTCATCATCAAAGAATTCTTTCTTTATAGTTCGTTCAACCTACATAAAGATTGGATAGCTAATGAATTTAGAGTGCTTCTTGATTATATCTTTCAACCTACACTCCTTAAGTCATACAACCTAATCTTCTTTGAGGAAAAGAGTGATCATAGTACCCGTGCCAGGGTTTTCACCAGATGTCTCTCTAGTAATAGTGAATGAACAATCAACTTGGGACTCCCATACATCTTGTTAATCACTTGAAGTTTCGAAAAAAGGAAAACTTTGGTGGATGTAGTCAAGTTGATTATATATAGCATTTGTTTAATTATTATATGCTATCAATAAGGATTAAGAAGCTGCTCTCTTTTCTCAACATAGATTTGAAGTACCATGTTCGATGCTATGTTGTTCAGAGGATGACCAAAGCAAAATGATAATAACTCATAAGGCAAAAATAATGTACTAATCTAAGCATAAACATTTTGTGGAATTCAAAAGGAGCAAAGATTTAGATAGTTGGAGATCAAAGAAGTATTTTATTGGATAAGTAATTCTAAATAGAATCATTATTTCATTTTTGCATTCTTCAAGCTTCATGATGGTGATTATCAATAGCATGTTTTGAAACCAAGTTCTATCAATATTACATTTCATATGAGAATGAAGAAGTCATTTCTAAACTATTGTCATATAAACCTTATGAATACTTTAATTTGCTATAGTTTGAAGATGTAGATTACAGCTAAAGAAAAAGCCTCAATTAGTCACTTTATTTGAACTGTCACAAATGAAGGTAGCAGTCACAGAAGATTGAAACAATTCAAATTAGCAGCAAGTATCCATTAGAGAACTATAAAACAAATCATACTATAGTTTGCAAATGTAAAATATTATCCTCAAAAAGTGCTCAAATCATGAAAAGGTTAATTAACTAGGAAAGCATCTAAAAGTTAAAGATTCGAAAAAGTCATAAAGTATAGAAGATATCAAACAATGTTTTCAGTGATTAATCTTGTAGTAATGTCATATTCCATTCTGAAACAGGTGTTGAATTATGTATGAATTCAGCTCCTCCCAGCGCAAAAAAATGCAAATTGAATGTGTCAGCATCAGTTTGAACCCAAAGCACTCTCTTGGCAATTCTTTTGTGGACTTCTTTGAAAACATTGCCAAACTTTTGCTGCCAGACACTATCATCATACAAAGAAGTAGTAGGCAAAGTGTTTTCTATAAGTCCAAAGAAAATTTTGAGATTTCTCTCTTTGTTGTTTTGGTACATCATCTTAACTTCAGTTGGAACCTAAAACAATATTCAGTGTAACAAAATTTAGCAAAAAAGATCAAAATTGTATTTATTGATTGAAATTTGGAATTATGTGTACCTAGTACCAACTTTTGATTGTGTAGTTGGACCAAGACAATTTCATATGATAAAAGTGTATAGCCTTTCTATGCCTAGATGCTCCATAAATATCCAACATTGTGCTCTTTACAAGGGCTATGAAAAGTGGAGATATTCGGATGTAGAAAAAGAATAAATGTCAATCTTCAAAAAATTACTATGATATGAAACAAATAAGTGCTTAAATATTTCTTCAGAAAAAATTATAATTATAATGTAAGCATGATTTCTTATGATTACCATTTTGTTCATAGGATGTATTGTTCATGAGTTTAGTTAGCTTTGCTCTACTTAGTTCTTTAGTCCAACGAAATGGCACTTTCTTTCTTTTCTTTTATCAAAAACTCTTACATCTATAATGTTGACGCTTGTATGTTGAACCAGAAGTTGATAATTGTCTTGCAATTTATGTGCTTGCAGAAATCTATTCCAACCTTCAAAAATAGTCCCATTTTTCATTGAAGTGCATCACACTCTGTTACCAAACCGTATGTATACTTCATGTTCAGTGCAAAGAGTCAAAGATTGAAATAAACCTAATGGTAAGTCCTAGTTAAATTACAAAAGAATGTTGGTCAAATAAGGTTATATTTATTCTAAAATGTAAAAATATAAATTCAAACACCTTAAGTATACTTACCAACTCATATCTATTTTTTACAAGCAATAGATATAGGCTAACTCGTAAAAACATAAGACAAAAAAAGAGCTGTTATAATTTTATTTTAAAAGATGCAAAGTTAAAGAAAAATGGTAATTTTAGTTTTAGTGTCAGCAATTTATAAAAGTACTTGAGAAATCCATAAGTGCGTCAGTTTTTTCTATATATGAGATTAATGAGCATAAGAATTCATGGTTGTTAGCGATAGACTAAAAAAAACATTATATTTTTGTGCTAAAAACAAATAGATGTAATAATAAAGTCCATTTACCTGTATGGTCATCATCAATATGTATAGGCACTTCTTCTCTATCTGTAGTTAGACATCAACAATAAATGATAAATAAATAGTGAAATACTTTATTGGCTAATAAGGTTATGAAATTAAGTAAATATTGGATTGAAGATAATTTAGAATAGCTGTTAGAAAAATTACTTTCAGTAAAACAATATAGAAAGTTAGAATCAAGCCAATCCTCAACTTCTTACATCTCTTTTCCATGACATACTTGCATCAAAGCAATATTGCTTTTTTGAAGATTTGAGCAAAATAAGGCTCAATCATAAATGTATAATGACATACTATCCGAACTTGCCCTATAATTGTTAAAATATAAGCTCTTTTCGAAGTCTCCAAATAGCAGTTTGTTTCCATGAATTCTCCAAAGTGATTTTTCGCCTGAACCTTTCTTCTTTTTATAAATCCGGCTTCTTCAAGTTCGTTCATATCTAACTATCAAAGATTAATGTAATAAGTAAACTTGATTATACATGCATATCACATACATAAGATATTGTTCAACAGCATGCAAAGTTAATTTGTGTTTTCTTGCATTTTTGGCCTATTCTGTTACAATATATGTATGCACCACAAAACAAAATTATCTTTTAATTATTCACATAATTTAGATCAGAATCTAAATGACACCTGAAGTGTAAAAAGAATAAAACATAAAAGAAAAATTTATAACCCATGATTAAGTACATGAAACCCAACAGAGCATTAGAAAAATAGAAGTATACAATAAGAGTAATGATTTAAAACCATAAATCATTGAACGTAGGAAGAAGATTTATTTATTGAAATCGAAAAAGGGATGAAAAAATTGCAAATTGTCTAATAAGAATGTGTTATTTTTTGACATATATTTGCAGTTCTATCAGCAAAATAGAGAATCATACATTGAAAAATAATCAACAAAAAAAATAGCAAAACAGAGCAAAAAAAAAAAAAGTGAATTCTTGAAGGATTTAGCATGAAAATTAGGTTGCAGATGAAGAACCTAAACCTAATTGTTGGGAATCCCTTAGCACTGCGGAAACTGCTATTGTCTTTGCATATTTACTAATTCTGTGGAGTGCAAATGATAGTGTCTTTATTTTGCAAGTATAAAATATATAAAAAACAAAGGGAATTTATAAACCTTGTGTAGGTATAGTTTTGGGCTTTGAAGCAAAATGTAGATGCTATATTTTGGGCTTTCAAATAGAATTAACAATATATAGTCCAAGACAACGTGGCATGTGTGATGTTTGAATTAAATGTTTTTAGCCCATTTTTATATACATTCACTTTTGTATATGGGCTTTCTTAATATAAGAAATATAAGCTTAAAGTTTTGTTTGTTACGAAAAAGTATTGTCTACTTGAAGTATCAAGAACTTATGTTTATGAATGGATTAGATTTTAATCCAAATTTGATATGAAATTTCAATTAGACATGAATTTTAGTATTTTTATGTAATTAAGATATTCAATATATGACATACAACTATACACATATGTAGCATAAGAGAAGTGCAATAGGCATGTAATTAACGACTGTAATTCCTTAAAAATGATAGTACAAACTTAAAATTTTTCTATTTAGTTAATAATGTTAACACATATAGTAAATTTAAGTCTATATATTATATTGACTTAATGTCTATACGTTAGCCTATATTATGCTATTAATATTTATTCATTTGCTTGAAAAAGAATGTACATTTTTTTCATGTGAAAAAAGAATGCCGCTTTCATATTTTTTATCAAAGTAAAACCTTTTTCTCCTCAAACTCAACAACATGCTCATTAATGGCATCTACTATGAGGATACATAAACAATTTAGTGGCTTTGATGTGTTCTGCGAATTCTCATGAATATGAAGGTTTAGGTTGATTAAGAAAGTCTTGCAAAACTTATT
This sequence comes from Jacaranda copaia, assembly GCA_014898725.1. Classification (NCBI taxonomy): domain Eukaryota; kingdom Viridiplantae; phylum Streptophyta; class Magnoliopsida; order Lamiales; family Bignoniaceae; genus Jacaranda; species Jacaranda copaia. Next base: position 201,009 of record JACGDI010005753.1, read on the forward strand.
ATAGTTATACTTGTTTTTAGCTAACTCAAAGAGCTATATGTGCTTAAATGACTAAATTTTTGTGAGAGACATTCAAAATGTTGTTCTATTTCAGCATCTCAAAAAATATGTTGGCAGGCAAATGCTCAAACTTTACTTTACCCTCAACAAAGCTCACACACACAGGAATCAACCACTCACAATTGTTGCTATTAAAAAAATAATGGAGATAGAGCTTAATGCGGTTGGGATTTTTTTCAATGTTGCAAAGATCAAAAGGTTTCTTCTTGGGAACAAATAGGATAGTTTTGAACTAAAGCTATCCTTCAACAGAAAAGTACTACACAGTGAAGTGCTATGGGCAATCATTGGTAAGGGTTTTGTGGAATGCATGATACTCTTCCTTTCTAATGTTCTTAGGCATCCTCATTCAGATAGAGATGTGCTTATTATTCAAATTCCATAGAGAAACACTTCATTGATTTTCTTCTTTTTCCTCTCAGCTTTGTCCTTCTCTTCATCAACTTTATCAACTCATCTTTCCCCATCCTTGTTGTGTTCTTCATGCTCATTATTGGAGATTTCCTCGTGCATTGTTTGCCCAATCAAAAGAGAGATTAGATAGCTAATGAATTCAAAGTGCTTGTTGATTAGATCTTTCAACCTATGCCTTTCAAGCGATAAAATTTGATATTCTTGGTAGAAGAGATTGATCATAGTACTTATGTGAATGTTATCACTAGCTGTCTCTATGGTAACAGTGAATGAATAACCCTGTTAGGACTCTTATACATTTTGTTCATCATTATGCTTTATTCTTCACTTTATAGAGACAAAAAGGCTTCATCTAAGCACAGAAAGTGGAGAAGCAATAATAACATGGATGGAAACATTGCAAGCTCTGAAAGGCATGTCCCCAATGGTTGGATGGTATATAAGGGCATATAGCTGACAGTATAGAGGATGTAATCTTATGGATAGAATGAACCATTGCAGAATGTGAAAGAAATATTCATGGAGATTCGCTCCAGTAAATTAATGACTCTAGTAATAAACCCAGTTATTTGAAGAAAAAGATTGAATGACCTAATAGCCTTTGCAATAACCTAGCTATCTTTTATTAAAGAGAATAAAATATCTTTGTTACTTAAAATACATAGATGTGCAACAGTAAAATTAAACTTACCTTGTGCTCTTCATACTCATCATCAGAGATCTCCTTGTCTATTGTCTGCTCAACCAAAAGAGAAATTAGACAGCTAATGAATTTAGAGTGCTTGTTGCTTACATCTTTCAACCTATGCCTTTCAAGCTATACAATTTGATCTTCCTTGTGGAAGAGATTGATCATAGTACTCATGTCAATGTTTTCACCAGATGTCTCTTTGGTAATAGTGAATGAACTACCAGGTTGAGAGTCCTATACATTTTGTTCATTGCTATGTTTTATTCTTGACTTTATATAGACAAAGATGCTTCATTTGAGCACAGAAAATGGAGAAGCAATAATAATATGGATGGAAACATTGCAGGCTATGAAAAGCATGTTGCTAATGATTGGATGGTATGTAAGGGCATATAGCTGATAGTACAGAGGATGTAATCTTATGGACAGAATCAACCATTGCAGAATGTGAAAGGCATATTCATGGATATTCTCAGCAGTAAATTAGTAACTCTTGTAAGAAATGTAGCTATTTGAAGAAAAAGGTTGAATGACCTGATAGCCTTTGCAGAGACCTAGTTATGTCTTATTAAAGAAAATAAAACTTCTTTTTCACTAAAAAAAATGTAGATGTGCAGCAGTAAAACTAAACTTAATAGTAGTAAAACAAAATTTATGTATCATAAGTAATATAGCAATATTAATGTGAGCCGAATTTGCATAACATAATATTGAAATAGAAAATAAATAGAAATTGGAGTTTATAGTTTCTTAGACAAGGTAAAGAAATACTCTATCGATAAGTTTTGCAAAGTATAAAAAATGTTAATAAGAAATCATAGCCACATCCCATAGACAAAATGGACTGTCATTATGTTAATCTCTGAACCTCCGGGCGCAAATAGATGCACATAATATCTATTATCCACAGCTTCAATCCATAGCATTCCTTTTGTAGTCCTCTTGTTTACTTCAACAAAACTAGCCACACATCTTTCTTGCCAAATTTCATCATTCAAAAGAGAAACAGCACGCTGTGCTTATTTTTTGGCACTAATAGTTACTCTTACACATCTTGTGGTTTGTCTTTGATATTTTCTTTCAAGTTCAGTTGGTACCTAAGAGTCAATTTTTTAAACCATCAGAATTCATGGAAAGAATTAATATAGAACATGTTATGCTGTTATATAGTAGTATACTTTGTACCTTATACCAGTTGGAAATGCTATAGTCATTTCAATATACATGCATGTCATAAAATTAGATATTTTCTCTCTGTTCACTAACTCTGTAGATTTGTGCCATTGGGAATTCCAAACGGATTGTAATTAGTACAAAAAAATAGAAATAAGAGGCTTTATTTTTACATAGAAGTTAATTAATAATTGCACATAATTCATTTCTTTTTTTACCTATTTCTTCTCATTGAAGAATGTTCACAGCTTGATAAACATTTCTTTAATTGATTTCTATAGTCCAAGGATATTGAACCTCTATTTTCTCATCATCAAAAATCCTACAATCAATTATATTCTATCTAGTATGTTGTACTAAAATTGTATATCCATTTTCCAGTCTATGCTCTCTAGCAAAATCAGCGCAACCATTTTCAATTCTACCCTCACTTGTTGAAGCTAGCCAAGCTCTACTACCACATCTAAAGTAAATTTTGTATCCACAAAATTAGATAAAGACAATTTAAGCACAAATGGCATGTCCTGCATGAGTAAATGATATTCATATTACATCAAGAAGTATAAAACAAAACAAACATAAAGCAATTATATTTACCACATATGAGTTACTTGTCTGATGCTGTAAGTACAAGCTCATTCCTAGTGGGATATATAAAAACTAATAAGTACATTTATCAGAAAATAAATTTTTTAAGGTGCTGAAATTAAAATATGAAATGTCAGTGGACTATAGTTGAAAATTACATGAAAAACTCTCATTTGTATGAGCCATGTCTACATAGCAACAATAAGAAAACAACTATTAACATTTTATAGCAAATTAAAATATGCTAATCATAAAGATTGAAAATGTCCAAAAAGAATGTTTTTGTTCAAGTTTTATTACCTAAGATTATTTGTTCAATTTCAAGAGCATCTTCTTCTCCTTTTGTAGGTTAGAATAAAGTACAAAATTCAATTACAACATATATGAAAAAATATATGATGATGACACAGTGAAAGATATCTAAAGCAATAATAAAAGTACCTATAGAAGTTTCATGTATAAATATTGAGTCTAACCACCTTTCTACCCATCGCTTATCTCTCCATGTTTCATGTGGAGAAAAGTTATACAAAGTTTTGTAAAAATTTGCAAAGCAGAGTTCAATGGTGAAACAATAGTGATGAACAGTTTTGATAGAACCTATAATTGCTAAAATTTGCCATCCTTCAGCAGATTTTCGATAGTAATTAGTTTTGGTTATCTCACCATAACTATTCCTTGACTGAACTTTAATTTTGTCAACAAAGTCAAGATAGTATAGTGCTTCCATTTTTCACTGCATTTGATTTTTAATTAGGAAAAAAAGATATAGTAGTATCTTATTGAACTTACTTAAATATATCACAATTATACATAATAAAAATAAAATAAAATCACTACCATAATGCTCGCAGAAAAGAATGATTAATTATTAGTTAATACGAAAAAACTATCAAAATAAAACATAAAAAATACACAGCAAAAAAAATTATGTAAATAAATGAATTTTATTTGCATACAAAGGAATAATAGTTTTCTTTCTTAATAAAGTGATAAATTTTATAGGAAATTTTTTTTTCTTCGCATAAAACTAAGTTGCTGCAAGAAAGTCAAAAGAAAAAAATTCTAAGAAAGAATAGAAAAAAACATACCTTAGAAAATGAAAATGCTTCAATCTTCAAAAGTAGCAGAAGAATCAAAGAAAAGCAGCAGTTTTTGACATGGTAGAAAGAATAAATGTAAAAGACCAAAAGTAGCTTTTATGGTGGAAGATTGCAAATACTTTTACAATTGAGTAACTCAAGAGTCGTGTCTTCTCAAATATGAATATTCCAAAAGTTTCTTGCATGTAATGATTGTTTTGTTTTTTCTTCATGAATCGGTTCCCAAAAAAGTTTTTCTTTTTCGTGTGTAAGTGTCCAAATAATATGAAAATTACATTAAATGTAATTAAGTAACAGTTATAGATAGCAATAAAAAAATATAAATTTAAAGATTAGCTTAAATATTTATTGGAATTCAATTTATCAAATTCGTAAAAATTGTGTCATACGTAAAAAGAAATTTGGATGGTTTAAATTTATAACTCAATTAGATTTCTGATTGTGAACAAATGAGATCTCAGTCAAATATGTCATATTTGAATTCCAATTGATATATCAAATATAACTTGATATGCTATAGAATTTTTTATTGCTAGCCTTATGTAAATTCGATAGATACGTCATATTTGATAAAAAAAAAAAATCTAAGCTGATTTAATATTTTTCGTTCTTCTGAAAAATTTAAATACTAAAAATACATTTGACATTATAGTAATGCATTGATTAGCTATTATACATTATTATATTTGATATTTTATTAATATTTATATTAATTTTTTATTAAAAAACTAAAATTTAAAAACATATTAATTTTTTAATTTTGGGCTATGAATAAGATCATTGACTATGTTAGTTTGTTTGTTGGCTACATCAAATTTATTTTGCTCATTCTTAACAGTATTCACTGTTCTATGTGGAGTTACAAATATTTTGTTAATAGAAGAAATATGTGCTTTTTATTTGGTCTAGTATTAGAAAGAATTGTTTAGTCAAATACTCAATGATTTAGGATTGCCAATCAATTACATTTAAATTTTAATTCAATTTGAATTAAAATATTCAATATAAATTATAAAATTTTTATTCAATTAAAATATTTGGTAGTTAAGATTTGTTTAGAAATAAGGAAGAAGTTTATCAAACTTTTTGTAGATTTATTATTTGGCTTTAAGATAGAAAGTGGATACTTAATTTTGGGCTTTTAAATAGAATGAAAAGTATGATAGACTATGTTTGTATTATAAGATGTAGTAAATTTATTTGGCCCATTGTTAAAAGCATTGACTTTTGCATAGAGAGTTATTAGTATGTTGTTAATACAACAAAGAGAAACCATATAACAAAATAGTTTTAAAAAAAAGTGAATATTGAAAGAAACCTTAAAATTACGTAAAAGCTAATAGGCTCTTGCTTTCATTAATCTCATGTATGAAAAAAGAAAACTAAAAAGAATTGGTTGGAATAGATATTAAGGTACACTTATAGTAGGAACAAATATTAAGATTAACTTATAGCAGTAGTATCAAGGATAAAATCTAGTCATTTATCAGATTGCTTTAAAGGATAAAATCTAGTCATTTATCAGATTGCTTTAATAGAATAAGTTTAATGAGCATAAGAATATCAAAGAATTAGTTTCAATTGTAGAGGTACTTATATGTAGATGATAGGTTCCCGCTTGTTTTGGAAGTTTCACTTATAGATACTTCTTTGATCTTGTTGTTTTTCTTCTTAAGTGTCTATATTTGTTCTTGAATTTTGTGATTGTATGTTTGTTTTAATTTTCATATTTGGTTTTTTATAGTATGTTGAAACCATATAAAGGTTGGATAGCTAATGAAGTTTGAGTGCTTCTTAATTAAATTCTTAGTCATCTATGCGTTTGAATGCACACATCTTTGTACTCTTTAAAGAAGAGAGTCACTATAGCACTCATGTTAATGTTTTGATGATATGTTTCTTTAGTAACAGTGAATGAACCACTAGCTTAGAATTCCCATATATTTTCTTCATCCTTATGTTTTGTTTTCCTTTTTATGAAAACCAAGATGCTCTACATTAGAACAATTACATCACAGAGCATTACATTATTGATGGAACCATTGAAGTTTGTGAAACACATATTCGAAAGGATGTCCAAGAGCAAGTCACTGGCTTATGGAGAAAACCTTCCTGTCTTAGCAGAAAGATTAAATAACGTAGTTGTTTCTATAGAAACTTAGCCATCTTTAATAAATAAGACACTACATATGTACTCTTGCTAACAAACTGATAAATATAGAAACTGTGGCACTAAAATTAAACATGATATTAATAATAATTTTTTTTAAGGATAAGTAATATGTCAATACTAATATAAGCTTAATTTACACAATATGCAATTCTAAACAAAATTAAAAGAAAAGTTAGACATTACAATTTTTTAAGCAAACTAAGCAAATGTTCAAATGATAAGTCTTGCAAAATATTAAAAAAATTTAATCAAATATTTCAGCCATATTCCATACTTAAATTGGACTGTCATTATGAATAATCTCTATTCTTCCAGGAGCAAACATATGCACATAATATTTATGAGGATCAACTTCAATCCACAGTATTCTTTTTGTACTCTTCTTGTTGAAATCATCAAGAACAGACTCACACCTTTCCTCCTAAATTGCATCATGCAAGAGAGAAATAGCAAGCTGTGCATATTTCTTTTAACAAATGTTTACCCTCACATGTCTTGTGTAACCATTTAGATGTCTTTGCTTCATTTCAATTGGCACCTAATAGTTGATTGTTTTAAAAATTAGCATTTTAAAAACAATTAATATTGAATAAATTTTCATCCTAAATAGTAGTATATTTTGTACCTTGTTCTAGTTAGAGATGCTATAGTTGTTCCAAAATATAGGCACCTAATAAAAGCGCATAACTCCTCTTTGTCTATTTGCTCCGTGAACTTTCATTGTTGGAAAATTTAAATGAATTGCAGTAAAGAAGAAAAAAAAAGAAAAATAAAAAGAGGAAAGAAACAAGATAATTTAATATTAACAAAACAAAATAAATAATCAGACATAATTGATGCCTTTTTTTACCTATTTCTTCTCTGTGAAGAATGTTGACAACTTGATAAACATTTCTTCTGTTAATTGCTATAGTCCAAGGGTAATGAACCTCCTTTTGCTCAAGTCCAAAAATCCTACAATCAATGATGTTCTTCCTATTTTGCTGCACTAAAATTGTGTATCCATTTTCTAATCTATGTTCTCTAACAAAATCAGCCCACTGATTTTCAATTCTGATTTCAGTCATTGAAGCTAACCAAGCTCTACTATCACATCTGAGGCAAATTTCACTCTCCTCAAAATTAGATACAGATAATTTAAGTGTGAATAGTATGTCCTGCATAAGCAATATATTTTCTTATAATATTCAAAAACATAAAAGAAAATAGGCATCAAGTCACTCTACATACCACATATAAGCTGTTTGTTTGATGTAGTAAGTATAAACTCATTCCTATTGGAGCAAACAAAAGGTGATCAGTACAGTTATTGCTGGTATTTTTGTATTTTTTTCTTTTTTGTTAAAGTGGAATATGTACGTCTAGTAAGATACAGTGGAAAAATACCTGAGAAGTTCTCTTTTGCAGCAATTCTTTCTATATAATATAATAAGAAAGGAACTATTAATATTTGATATTAAAGGAAAACATGTAAATTAATTAGGAGAACACGAAATGTGAAAAAAATTATTTTAAATTGTAACTACCTATCTATATTTCTTCAACATTTTCAGCATCTTTTCTCCCTATTGTAAATTTAAACAAAGAAGAGAAAAAAAAACTATTACTTACATAGAAGATATATAATTGTAAGGCAGTGCAAAATATTTCTAAAAGCAATCAAAATACCTTCAGTAGTTCTGTTATAAATTTTGAGTCTAGCCACCTTTCTACGTGCCAGATATCTCTCCATGATTCATTTGGAGAAAAGTTTTAAAGAGTCTTGAAAAAATTTGCAAAAAGCGGTTCAATGACAAACGAATAGTGATGAATAATCTTGATAGAGCTTGTAACTGTTAAAATCTACCATCCCTCAGCACATCTTAGATAGTAATTAGTTTCCATAATTTCTCCATAAAAATTCCTTGCTTGCACCTTTACTTTCTCAACAAAGGCGGGAGATACAAAGCTTTCCATTTTACACTGTAATTATTTTGTAATGAAGAAAATTGCATATATTAGTACTTCTTTCAACTATATGATTCAAAAAAATTACAATCGATGTTGTTATACTTGGGAAAAAATTATAAATTATTGGTTAATATCAAAGAAAAATGTCATAGTATGAACTCATCCAAAAACTAATAGACAAAAAGATATAATCATCTAAATAAACAAATTATATCCACGTGCAAATCAGAAATTTTAACAGTCGGTATTTTTTTTTTTTTTGGTTAGATCAAACTCAAATCGTATAAGAAATTAAGAAATATTTATATATATATATATATATATATATATATTAAGAAAGAGTAAAAAAGGCATACCTTAGAAGAAGAAGATGCTTAAAATTTCAGATGCAGCGAACAGAGGAGACATAGGAGGAGAGAATTTCATAAGATGAACAAACGAAATGCAGAAGTTTATTTTTTGTTGAAAGAGTGAAAGTTCTTAACTTTCATTTAAAAATGAGCAACTCAAAAGTCATATCTCTTCAAAGGTTTGAAGAATATTGCAAAAGTTTTTTGCATGTAATGATTGTGGTGTTGTTCATCACTCTTCTTCAGAGTTTTCAGACTTTAGAGATTGTTTTTTTCATGTGTAAGTATCTAAAGAATATAAAATTATATTAAATGACATCAAATTATAATTGTTACTTCCTTTAAAAAAAAGGGTTGCAATTATTACTATTAATAATAAATATAAAATTTAATATTAGGCTTAAATATTTAGTGAAATTCATCGCATGTCTATCTAGGCTTGTTAACAGGTCAAATATGGATTTAATCTAACATATCTGAACCTAAATCCTATTACTAAAATTTTTATCTAAATTCAATGTGAAATCATAGAAAATCTTTGTCAGTTAATACCATATTCAAATATGATGGATACCCAAAATTCAATCTAAAAATCCAATTCAATTTATTTTTTTCTATTTTATTTTGAATTTAAAAAAATTATATCATCTTTAAATTATTTAGAATTTTTTCTCATTTTTTAACGCAAAAGTTAAATATTTGAATATTAAATTCCTATTTTATATTATATTAATCAATAAATGAACTATTATATTTTATTATATTTTATTATATTTGACATTTTATCAATAGCGCTCTTATTTTTTAGCATAAAGAGTGAATATTAATAATATAATATAAATATTCATATAGATATTAAGTCCATATAATAGATAGATTTTATTTTAAAATCTTTATTAATACTATATACAAGAGTTTTAATTCATTAAAAAATATTAAAATTCATAGTCAAATCTTTAATAGATTAGATAGTTTAATTCCATACCCGGTCTACTTATTTCAAATTACAGTTATTTTTAATCGAATTTGATCTATAGGGTATTTTAATCAAATAAAAAATTAAAAATGCAAATCCAATTTAGATTCAAAGAAGCATTTATTGATAGCCTTAACATTATCAATGGTATAAAACTTGAGCCTTATGTCTCAAAATTGATTTGTATTATTTGAGTTTATAATTGAAGTGGATGTACTTCTACTGAATCAACAATAAATATATTAAGACTAAATATATGTAAAATGACTAATATTATTTCAAGCTAAATCAAATTCCAAACTAAGTGGGTAATTGAAAATGATACTAATTAAAAATCAAACTTTATTACTTTTTTGTAATTTATGCTAGAAATAAATATATAGAGAAACACCTTTTTATTATTGATTTAAGGAATATTACTTCTTGTAGCGAATATTATTTACATTAATAAATTTGAAGTTATCTAATAATACATAGAATACTTCATTGTAAGAAGTATATTTATAGTAATCAGTGGGTTTGCCTATGGACTGTCTAGTAAGATTTGGATTTGTATATGGTCCGATTAAATTCAATCTAAATCTTTATATAATTGATCCACTTTCTCTATAAATTTTTTTTTGTAGACAATAATTTTATGTACTCACTTATGAGTATTTGTACAAGTCAAAAGAAACACTTCTTTAGTATATTTTTTTTTTGAAAGAAACGTGTTTCTTTTTTTGGTTTGTTTTTGAGGATGATTGTGTTTCTATTTTCTTTTGTTGTATGTTGCAGCTTGCTGACTAGAGATATAGAGAGAAAAGGGTCAAGAAATTGGGGCTTTTAACGAAGAGTTTAGTGTGTACAGATATGATTTTTGGGGGAGTGACTACTATGTGTTTGCAAGCTAGATGGAAGAAAAAATATTGGATGTTTAGTTGGCTTACTATGCGAAGATGGAGTCAGGAAAAAAAAAATATGCCTATTGCCATCTTCCATTCCTACTGTGGTCCATACGAGATGAGTGTGGTTGCGTGGCATGTGGACAAGGGATTTGATATTGAATGCCCATTTTTTTTTTTAAATTTATGTTTTTCTACTTAAAAAGAAAGTTTAATTTTTGCTCTTGTTAGCTATTGTTTGCTTTCATTTCTTCTTCTACAATCTAGCTTGTAGCTGATGTCAGTAAGTTGTTTTTCCAGTTTCTCACTCCAACATAATAGAAATTTGAATAGATTACAATTGAAACTAAATTCAATCTAAACGCAAGATCAATTTTAAGCCATACAATTTAGAAGGAAAAACAAAATGAAAAAAATATTAAATTACATTACAAATATTTTTTTACCGCACACATAGTCATGTGCTTCTTGAATTTATTTGGAAATATGCATTTGTTTGTAATTTATCTAATGTGTATTTTTTGATAGATATACAAATTATAATAGACATCCATCTTCAAAATTTTGTATAGTTGCAATTTTTTTTTTTTAAACAAAATGTTGTCCAAGGAAGGCATGTGGCGAAAAACTCTATCGTTCCAATATTTTTTTTATTTTTTTGATGAAATGTTGTACAACCATGCAAGAGAAGCACACTATTTTATGTGCAATTGGCAAAAGATTATGAACTTACTTAAATATCATTATTTATTAGTAAGTATTAATATTAAATGCGAAATTAATAATGGCCGTAGAATATATGTATCTATAGATACATATATGTTGATAAATATGTGTCAAAATTGGGCCTTAAAATTTTATGTCTATTATAAATGTTGCAAATATATTTGATTGTATAATAAATGGATCTTAGATGTTTAGATTCACTAAAACTGTTTAAATTATACGTTGTATGCTTATTTTAAGCTCATTTAAGAATGAATTGAACTAAACATTGAACTATATCTTTCTAAACTAAACCCATACCAAACCAGGTAAAACTATTTGTTCTAAACTCAGTAATTTCATTCAAACTCAGCACAAAACTACTCATATTATTTTAAACACAGCTCAACACATATATAGGTGCATTCAGATATAATGACAATTGCAAGATTAATTCATCACCCATACATTACATAGTATAACTGGAAATACTAAACAACACACCATTTTACCAAAGCCTGCAGAAATAGTAGACTATCAAATTAAACCGACCATTTATACAAAAATATGAGAAATTGTAATCAGATCAAAAACATTTACATAGAGCAAGCAAGAGCATTGCTATAATAGTATGTATGCTAACAACTGAAAACCACCAAAAAATATCTAACATAGCTATACACTTTCAAAATCAATTTATGTAATTGTTCATGACAAACTACAAAGCCTGTTGACAATACAAAATAAATTGCATGAGTTTAGTTTTATAACATTTGGCAGTAAAACAAAGCAAGCTATGTAGCTTGTTAGGATCACCATAGTCCACCTTTCCCCAAAACAAAAATGCAATTTTGTTTTCATTTAGAAGATGTCATCGAGCTTCCTTGACCTTTTCCTGAAAGCAGAGCCATTTAGAAGTAGGAATTTAGTAGGGCAATTTTATCTAGAATGAAATGACAGAGAAAAACAACAATTTAATATGCAGCTAAATCAAACCTGAATGCCCCTTCTTGAATCTTACAGTTAGTTCATCAAGGTCAAAATCATTTTCTACATAAAAAAAACCATTAAGATAGTAACAGTCAATAACAATTACATAATGTAAATGATCCAAACACTTACATTAGAATATAATCTAATCTATACCTTTAGTAAAGAGCTTTTTCATACTCTTAAAACTTTGTAGGGGTAGGCACATCATGAACATTTTTAGCAACTTTAGGAACATCACTGGTCATTGCAGCTATAGGAGTCAACACATCAATCTTATTTTTTGGAACTTAAGGAAGATCATAGGTTGCTACAATTGGTTCTTTTTCCTTAAATTTAGATAGATTTAAGATTTTGTATTGTGAACACAATTCATCCTACCATGATTTGTAGCTTCTTTTCACTTTCACAAGAAATAGAGTATGTTGGACTGACTTGTTCATCATTTTGATTGAAGATGGAAGGTGGAATACCCTGTCACAATCAATTTTAATTAAGAGACTCTATAGGAAGCAAACATAAATAAAACTTTAACCAAAATCATGAACCGCAAGATGCATTTCCATCGCCATGAATGAATTCATTTACATTATTTATATAGCATCATCTCCAAAAACAATTGCTTCTAATGAGCTAGTTTCATTAAAGATAGTAACAATTGCCATTTCTCTAAATTAAAGATCATTTTATTAGACAGTTTGTTTATCATTCTCTATAAATACAAAGAAAGCATGAAGTGATTTTAGCTGTAATACACACCTTAGCTTAGCAATGGTTGTCTCATTACATCTTTGATAGTCAATTAACCAGTTGAAGTTAGCAACATAGGAAGAATGGCATTTTTCACATGCCATATAACAGAACTTTTGATTTGAATTACTAACTTGAATAGTTGCTTTGGGCAAACACTTTTCAATTTGTGTCAAAATACAAACACTTAGATCATCACTTTAGAAGTTCAGAAATAAGAAACATAAGATGCTATGAAATACATAATCATATATTTATTTATTCTAAAGTATGTAAATGAATAGTAATATTCTAACATCTTCCATACGAATAGCGTTAGCAACTATGTGAAACTTCGTAATTGCTTGTGCAGATGTTTGCCTTTGTTTGATCATAAGATCAATTTGAATCCCAACATCAGTAATTATTTTTAAGTTAGTTTCTCTCCTATTTAATCAAACAAAATGTTGTCAGAAAAAATTCTTATACTTTCACTAATCAGAATTAGATAAAATGCATAAAGTATAAGTAATTTTCAAAGCATAAATTACCATGTTTTCAATTTCTAAGTTACTGGTATTGCTGGATCAACATCAATTGTTGTATTAGGTCTTGAAGCAAGAGAAACTCCTATTTTTAAGATTTAAAATCAGCAACTCATTTTTTTTACCATAATTGAAAAAAAAATGGTATAATTAAGTAAACATAAGCCATATATTAAGTAATAAGATGAAGATAGTACAAAACAATTTGTGCTGACAAATGTGTTCTAACTGTAGTGTGAAGAAACATTCAAATTTGTGGCAGCAATTATTGGCATGGCTTTTGCTGATGAAATTATTGCTTGACCTTCTATAGCCACAATATTACTGCATAAGGAGAATATCACAGGCTTTCTTCTATTAAGAATATAAAAACTAACACATGTCAATAAAGTCAATGTACTAATAATGAGAAATTTTTTCAACGAAAGAATAATTATTAACATAAGCATAAGAAGGTTGACTTACTCATGATTCATGTAACACCTCTAAAATTTTATTTATAAAATACGATTTCATTGTTATTTGAAAATTTTATGAATTTATTAATTATTTGAAAGTTTTGTGGGTTAAATTATAATTTTCATATACTCAATTGTTTATACTTTTGATCAATTTGGGGTAAATCATAATTTTCTAAAAATTGGGGGAAAATTGTATAATTTATAATTTAATAGGGTCAAAAAATCAGATTTTAGAAATCGGGCTCCACTTTCTTTCCCTTTTCTTCTTCTTTCCTTTCTTCTTCCTTTTTCTCTCTTTTTTTTATTCTTCTTCACCGAGACTTCATCACCATCTTCGACCCATTTCCAACAATTTTTCCTTCCACTCCAACCAATCAAATTCTTTCCCTCACCACAACCAACACTTCCCACACCTTAGAACCACCAATCGGGCGGCGAAACGGCAGCAAACAGAGGAGGACCAAGGCATGCAAGTTACGGGGTTGCCAGGTTTTTTCTTTTTCGACAACGATTCTTCATTCCGAGGGTAGGGTTAGGAAGATCTTGATGAGAGGATCGCAGTAGTACCTTTGCATGGCAATTCTAATGACGGCAAGGCGGTGATCAAAGCTCATTGGAGAAAAGGAGAAAGTGGCGATTTTTGGCCCATTTTGGTGTGTACACTGCTCAGAATTGGAAACGAAAGGTGGCGTTGGAATCCTTACGATGAGAGGAACAATATGGTGATAAAGTTTCACTTTCTATGCGTGGCGGACGATGGCCAGCAGCGGCGGTTCGGCGGTGGCAAGGGAACAGTCTCCTCATCTCGATGCGGTGATCATCCTAATGCTTTCAATTTGTGATTCTGAGCATTCATTAGTGAGATTTGATATTTATGTGATTATTGCATGTTATATATTTGTATATATATGCATGCTTATAGTTGTTAGTTTTATTCGAGTCGAGCCTTTGAGTTGATACAGGTATTTTGATGACTATTTTTCTATGTGAGGAATAGGGTTATGGGAGATATGAATTTGGAATTGTATGTTGGTTAATAATAAGTTAAATATAAATTTTGATATCGGGAATCATTCTAAGTTAAATTGTGTTGTAATGGGAATTTGATTAGGAATTTATACATGAATGTTGAATCTGGAAATGCTTCACTCATAGTATATTTTCTTGATTAGGTGACAATGAGCTAGGCACCAATGAGCAGTAAGATTGGTTTTTGGCTATTGCTATTGGGACTGCAAGAGGTGAGGGTCTCCCACTCTGGGCTATTGCTTTGTTTAACTTGCTCTGAGATTGTTGGAAACCCCTATGAGGGTCTACCAATCTGGCATTATATTTCTTTATGTAGTTGGAACAAGCCCCTGTGTGGGTTTCTCTATTTCAAAATTATATTTTGATTTATATTTGGAATCCGTCTGTTATCTGTTATCTGTTATCTGCTTTGAATACCCTTATGGGGGTTACCTCTGATGTTAATTTTCTTTTTTGTTTGTTATGGCGCCCAGAACTTAAGTCTGTTATTTGTCTATCTCATATCTGTACTATCTGTACTGTATCTGTTGCCTTGTTAGCATATCTGTTATCAGCTCTGCATTCATTGGCCGTGCTAGCTTATCTGTTCTGTTTATTATAATCTGTGGCCTCGGTGGCATACTGTTCTGTTCCATTCTGATATATTACTTTGAAGCTGACAGTGCGCTAGGGATTTCTCCTTGGGCATTTGTACGAGTGGTTATTCTGTTATCTGTACGGTGATATGTGGGCCAAGGGCCATACTGGGCATTCTGTTTGATTATGTAGGGGCATGCCAAGGATTTTTCCCTGGATGCCACCGGTACGCTGGGGATTTCCCTTTGGGTGCCAATCGTATGCTAGGGATTTTCTCCTGGGTACAAGCGATACGCTAGGGATTTTCCCCTGGGTACAAGCGATACGCCAGGGATTTTCCCCTAGGTATCTGCGGTGCGCTATACAGTCCATATAGGTATCTACCATATACCAAGCTGTTACGCTTAAATAATTTTTTTGTCTGTCTGGTATAAGGTGAATCTGCAATGCATGTCTTATAGTTTTCTTGGAATGCATATGCTTTGGGTTTGATTTGTCTACATGATTCTATCTGCCTGTAATCTATTCTTGGAGCAATAAGACAGGAGAGTTTCCTATTTTCTTTTTGGTATTGTCTGTCTATTTTTCTGAATTTTGTCATATTCAGTCTGAAAATGATATCTTATTGAGTTGAGTTTCTCCTCGATAAACACTATTGTTACTTGTATTTATCCCTCACTAAATCTTTGGACTTACCCCCCTGTATTTCATAATCTTTCAGACAGGGATGGGCTCTGGTGGACATCAAGATGGAATGACATATATATATATATATATATAGTTGTTTTATAGTAGGACTGGAGTCGTTATTAAGTATGGAATTTGTAACTGTTTGGTTGATCTTATAAACTTTGTAATGTATCTATTTTGTTTGAAGTTTATAGTATAAGATGAAATGGTGATTTAATCCTTCATAGACTATAATATAACTTAGTCCCCTGAGCTTTTGGTATTCTCATTTTGTGGATTATTAGGTATCGATGGAATGGTATATCAGTATTCATTTTAAGATGGTTGAATGAATGGGCCTACTGTTGAATTGTACTCTGAGAAATAAGTCTGAATCAGAGTAGCACCTTAGTTTAGGTGCCGTCCTTAGAGGGGGCGCTATAATTCATCATGCCAAATTTATTGATAATGTACGATTTTGCAGAGCTTCCAATAGTTTGCTACTCAAACTTTTTAATAACTATTTCTAGAATATCTATCATAAATAAGATCCAATTACTTATTGAATACATGCAAGAATAGACTGGATATAATGTATAAATTGTTGCAATTCTCACGTACAAATCTCCAGTGGCTAGAAGCAACAATTTTAGAAAGTTCAACATAATTGAGCACCAGAACAGATGAGGGAATCACATTTTTCAAAACTTTAGTAATGACAGTGCGACAATTTAGAGTCCATTGGTACTTGTTCCCATAAGTCTCAAAGTCAAGATTTGCTTCAACCACACGTGCATTTGAGATTATGTACTCATCAAGGAAAGTGTCCTCTCAAATTGATTGATGTCCATATCAAATATTGTAGTAAGCATCTTAGTTCCCTGTACATTAAGCAGAAAGAGAGAAGAACATTAAAGTTCACTATTTTACAAAGAGCAGAAAATACACGAAAATTTTTCTACAAAAACAAAAAAAAAAAAAACCTACAAATTCATCAACTAAAGTTACACGTTGGTATTTTTGCGGAGTTTGAATAGCTTGTCTAGCAAAAGTTTTGGATTCAACAAGAACTTAACACTCCATCTTTTAATTTCAAGAGTAATGTCTTTGATCAACATCAATTGTTGTGCCATCACGTTCTACACGAAATAAAAAAGAACAAAAAAAATCAATAAATAAGCATATGCAAAAGACATAGCAAGTTGACATTGAGTCACATTAGTGACTTTATTAAGGAAAAGAAGCTTAGAATAGTAAATGGAACAAGAAAATATAAACACACAAGTAAAAAAGAATGTGCAAAAAAAAAAAACTCTTTCCATCAATTGATATATCTCTTTATACGCAATATTTCTTGTATATTGTTGACCACTAATATCTCGGTAAACAATGAGAATTTTGACACAACTTACTCATTTTGCTCTTGATAATGTGACATATAGCTGACCATGAGAAAACATAGGATGTGGTAAATAAATGACAACACAATCAAGAGTTTGTCCCTGCGCTTTATTAATTGTCATTGCAAAGCAAGGTTTAATTAATTGGAAATTGGAACCTCTTGAAGGCAATTGGACAATTTTCTTTATCTATGCACTCTAATGATATTCCTGGAATAAACACAAGCTTGCCTCTATGCTCTCCTGTTGCAATTTCTGCTTCTATGTAATTCTCTCCAAGCGTTTTGCAAATCAATCTCGTACCATTTGAAAGACCTTCAATTGGATTTATATTCTTCAATAACATAACAGGACAATTTTTCTTTAAGATTAAATTATCTAGAGGAAGGTTACTAGACATAACACTACAAAAAAAATCCTCATATTGGCCTTAATTATTTGGGTTGACTACTTTGTTGAAACTAGTGTATTGTTTAGATATACCAAGTAACTTCTCAATCGGAATATTGTTTATTTCTAATACACATTCATTCTTAGGAGTCAAAATTGCTCTATGAACTAAATCTTATGCATCATAAGAATACAAAGAGATTGAAGGGAAAATATAATGAATCAGTTGTTCAATGGATGTCTGACAATCAATGAAAGGCAAAAAAATAGTGTTTATAATGAAAATGTTATCATCTAAAACAAATGTCTCCATTCCATTACGAACTCTCAACAAAAAATCTATTAACTTTGGATCAACCTTTGCATGAATATTTTTATGCAATTTAAATTTTAATAATTGTGGCCAAATGTATGAGGCAACAAAACTTGCATTTATCATGTGTGATTTTGTGCCAAAAAGCACTATAGGTAATGTTTGACAAAAATCTCCACCAAAAACAACTCTCCCACCAAATAACTTGAATTTTTCATCTGTAATGTCTCTCAACAGTCTATCAAATGATTCAATAATCTTTCAATTTTCCATCGAAGCCTCATCTCAAATTATCAATTTACACAAAAGAATCATTTTGGCAATGCTTGATTGTTTGCTTACTTTTGCTTCCATTTTTTCCTCAATTTCAATTGGCAATTTAAATCTAGAATGAGTAGTTCTACCTCCAGGTAACAAAGAAACAACAACTCCAGAAATTGCTACAGCCAACGCTATATGCCATTTTGACCTTACATATGCAAGTAGTACTCTATACAAAAATATTTTACCAGTTCCTCCAGGTCTATCAACTAAAAAAGAGCTACATTGATTAAAATTAATTTTATGTATAGTTGAATCAAAAGCCTTTTTTGTTGTTGGTTCAACCTTTTTATTGAAAAAAAATCATCCAATGACACATGAATGCCTCTTTCATGAGCAAGTTCTTTAGAAAAATGTTCTTCTTCATCCATTCTTGGTAAATTATAGGACAAGAAAAATTCATGAACTGATCTACCCATGCACATAAGAAAATCATCAATGCTATTTAAAGTTTTCCTCTCAAGATCAATTAGTGATAGGTTTTGATTACGTGAGTAATCTTCAGAAAGAACATCAAAAAACATTACAAATAATTCTTTAGGATCAGGAGGAGGACTATATACCAATAAAATTGCAAACAATTTCCTAACAGCTGAAGGCATACGAAAATGAGATGCTTCATCTAAACATCAAAGCATAAAAATCATACTCCAAAAATCACCTATGAAGTGCTAAAATTCTAAAAGAATCAAACATTTGATTATTGAATGAAAGCAAATCTTGAAAAGATGTCGGTGCCCTAACATTTGACAAAAGAATTTTCAAATAATAACGTTCGCCTTTAGTAGGATACACAACTGCAACTCTACCTATAAAAACTTTCTTTTTACATGATTTCCACCTTCTATCTTTTTGTTCCCAAACAAAATACTCTAGAAATTCTCTATATAAAAGCTGTAATCTTTTAGCATCAACATTATTAGCATTCATCCAAAAGAATTTAGTTAACATCATTCTACCAACAAAAGGATTCATTATCACTTTAGTTAGAGGTCTTTTTTGACTAAAACTAACAAATTGTTGATTTGGTAAATGAATTGGCAAAATAATAATAAGTGGATACATCTCTACGATATCAAATGAAAAAATTCGCCACAATGCTTCAACTGCCAAAATCTATTAACCTCTTTGAAATTCTTTGATTTCATCAATATTATTCAAGAATGAATTTTCAACTATATTATCACAAATCCTATCATGAACTTTGTATATATGTTTATATAAATATTTCTCAATTTTAAAATCTGAATAAGCCTCAACATTTATATGACAATTAAACTTTGCAAGCAAATAAGGACAATAAGGAACAACAACCTATTATCTAGATATGTATTCTACACAAACACTTTCCTACCATCATTACGTCTCTTATAGTTTGGACATGATGCTCTGCCATGGGTAGTTATATCACAAAAATTCTTTGGATATTTATTTTTATAGAATCCATCTTTCATGCAGACATTCTTTGGGTTAGCAACACCACATAGGCCATGCATCATATGAGAGTCAACAAATGAATATGGCAAAGAAGAAGAATCAGTTGGCAATTTAGCAGAAATGATCTGATCATAAAACTCAGGAAAAGTTAATTTATGATGCTATTTAAAAATAATTATCCAATGTGCATGTGGCAATCCTTGTTTTTGATACTCAACTACATATACATATGCTGCAATATCTCCAAAAAGTCTTTTTCTCACAATCTCGTCTTTAAGTTCTTAGAGCTTTACTTTAAATACTTGAGCAACTAAATTTGGCCTATCATGTGCACTTTCTGTTGGTGAAAGCTGAGAAGTTATTTCTTTCTAGGCAAGATTACATGTTATTATAATAAAAAGATCAGGATTCCCAAATCTTTGGACCATTGCCATTGCATTTACATATCTTTTCATCATATCACTTGGTTTGCCTATAAATGATGAAGGCAAAACTATGTGTTGTCCTATCTTATTAAGGTCATTGATTCCATCAATAGCCAAAATATCAACTATCCTTTGAAGACTCTTAGTTCATGCATCCATTTGTTGTTGCTCCATTCTATAATAGTCTAACCTTTGCATTTCAATTTTGATGTATGAATCAATAGCATATTATTGGCCCAATCTTCCCGCATGCAAAATACAAAAATCCTCTCTATTTCGGATTTGATATCGATAACATGTATATTCTTGACACGAAACATTTGTTCACTTTTTGTTATTTTGACATAGACTATAATATTGTTATAACATTTAATAAAAAAATTAGGAAATCATTCATTTTCTTACATTAAATAAATATACCAGATTATATCATAAGCTAAATAGGCACCTTCATGCTCAACATGCAATGAAGCATTGGCTGATTGACCAATAGCAGACATGACAACATTCTGGCCGCTACAATATGTTTTTCTTCATCCTGTACGGGAAGCACGCTCTATTCCTACATGCCACCCAAGCTAACCATAGGAAAATAACAATGGATGTTGTAATAGGTCATAACACCCATAATGGTACAAAATTGGATGTGATTGATTATCTGAACAATAGACACGAATGTCCCTGTTTAAATCCTCATGATCATCTATTGTTTTGTCCCATATGACAGCCACTTGTTGCTTAGTTGGGAGATTATGTATTTTTTGATTGATGCTAGGGTTTATTTGGAGAACAACTAAGTAATTCACTAAATTATCACTTGATTTCAAACATTTAAAGATACGAAAATAAGGATTATTTGCTAGGCAACTTAGAAGAATATTAAGAATGTCAGGATCTAAATCAAATTTCTACAACGCCTCAAGATTAATATCATCAGTTGTGTCCAAGAAAAACAATTGTAATCTCTTTGGCACCTCAACTGAAGGACAAAATTTTTCAAGCTTATGTGAGACTTGACCATTTACTTTTAAAGTGTAAATGCCTTGATTATTCCAACAATAAGTGGGATCAGTTTTCATGCCAATCAAAGTTAAGGCAAGATTATTATTATATGTTCTAACTCTTCTACAAAAGCAAAAACCAACAGAAAGATCAGAGGTTAGATAATTCTAGTGCAAGTCAATGGAACAAAAAAAACCTCCCCTAAAGAACAACAAAAAGTTGGTGATTCTCGATGGAGCCTAAAAGCTCCACAATTGATGCAAGGCATTACATTTCACAATTGCCAAGGAGCTGATGCAATATTAGATAGCCTATCAAAATGCTTAAGTTGTCGCAGGCTTTGAATACGCCTTCCATTGACAAGGATACAAAGAATGGCATTATCTATAAAATCAATTTCCAAATATTTAATTTCATAAATAACATTTCAATTACAATATAGGACTTAAATCTTTAAATACAATAATAATATAATAAATAATACCTAAGTGTTGAAACTGACATGAATCATTAGTCGCAGCTGCTAGGTAGCTCATAATTTAATTTGAAACTGCAACAACTGTATTGCTTGCTGTGAATTTTTAACTATTTTCATTAATCTATAAATTCAATCATTTGATTGGATCAATCTTGAATGCAAAAGCATTTAAGATTTTTATATTAAGCTCACCAGATGCACAGTCGATAGCATCTTTGAATATTGAAGTATTGAATAAATTGATTAATGAAATGTGTTAGATATATGAGCAGTGGGCCCATTAAAGACATCCACTGAATTGTTTGCAGGGTTTTCAAAAATTGGAACATTTGAGGATTCAACATTAGTGTCATGATTAGAAGATAAATGTGCTGAAGATATATGAGCAGTAAGCCTACTAATAAAATCCACTGCACTGTTTGCAGGATTTTCAGAAATTGGAACATTTAAGGATTCAACATCGGCATCATGATTAGAAGACACATATTGAGCTACTGAATTGATGGCTTCAATATACTTATTTACTGCAATATTTTCAACATTTGAATGATGGCCCCTATATTTCTCCCGACGTCTTTGAAGGAACACTTACTTCTCTTCTCTAAACATTGATTTATAAGTAAATCTAGCTTTTTCCTAATGCACTTTTTGCCTTTCCTCATTTAGCATCATAGCTAATAGCAAAGCATATATAAAAAGGCAAAAGTTTTTAATAACTAAAGAAGAAAGCGAAGCAAATACAAACGAAAGAAACTATTATGTATCAACAACAAAACAGACGTCAAATGAAAGTAGCCCAACCAATAGAACATTCAAAAAACATAACAATAACCAATGTAAAAAAAGAACAATTATTACACAATAACAACAATTCATCAAAAGTTAACTAAACAGCAAAATGACTGACCTACTTTAGAAAGATAACATGCACAAAAAAAATCAACTATAAAAAAACAAAAATATTAACAAACAGGGAAAAAAATAAGTAAAAACGCAAAACATAAGGAAGAACCAAAAGATATCTCCACACAGTAGAAAAAACCAAAGACAATCCCTGCATTTTTAACATAAGGAAGAAAAGTAAATCCAAAGAGAATAAAAAAGTAAATATTTTAATAGCTATCACATAATTATAAACTCCTAGGAAAAATACAGTTTCAAACTTAAAATAGTCAAGAACCCTCTACTAAACATTTTTAATCTACAGTAACCTAACTCACCTTAATTTTTCCTAAACAATTAAAATTAATGTTTTAGTATTAGCATCATCATAAATATTATCAATATTACTTCTCCAATTTCAACTTTAGCATCCAATGTCACAACTATGAAGTACCACAAGGCAGCATTAGCCTCACTCAAGTCACTTCTCCAATATTTTAAAATAAATAAAGGAACAAACAAGATAGTAGAATCAAAATAACAAATTAAAATAAAAGTTCATCACAAACAATGCACAATCTATAACCAATAAAGCACAAAAAATACAATGTTTTTTTTTTGTTGTAATTTTAACAATAGCCAATAAACATCACAAAGCTGCTAAGAGTGTAGAAAAAGAATAGAATAAATTATCAAATCTTGTTGAAATTAACCTTCTTGCAAGACAAACTTCAAGACAACAATCCTAGCAAAAATAAATAAACAAAAAAATTCAAAACAAAACCAAAGTAATTTTCTTATCAACTATCATTAAAACACATCATGCTACTAAAATAAGACAACTAACATACACATATATAAATAGTAAAACATAATGAGCACTCATGCTAAAGACAAATTAATATACATAAATAGGCTTAAGTTAAAATGTAAACTTCTAAAAATATTAAAATAAGTTGTCTCCATGAAATAATTCTATAAACAAAGTGACAAAAAACATTACAAATAGTACTAAACAACAAAACTGAAAAAAAAAAACATCTTTTCAAAAAAGAAACATAAAAAGTAGAAATAAATTGTAAATTAAAGAAAAACAAAAGCTAAATCATAAACATCAGTTAATAAAACAGAAGAATCCTTCAAAAAAAAAAAATACATAGAAATCAGTACCAATAAAGAAAAGTTAGGAAAAAAAATATAGAAGCTCACTGTGACTCATGCAAACTTAAAAATTGAAGGCAAAAAAAAAATCCTACCCAAAACCAACAAAAACAACACATAAGAAAACCATTTACAAAATTAGAAAAACCAACCAATACTGATAAATAGAAAATGCAAAGGGAAACACTAAAAAATAGCAAGAAAAAAATCAATTGTTTGGACAAAAGGCCTAATGTAAAATAGCAGAAAACTTTGTAAGATAAAAGCCTAAATGCTATAAAAATCTAATGCACAACACAAGTCTCTTTCTAGTAACATACATACAAAAACCATAAGAAATCTCTTTGATTTTCTTCTTTGCTTATTTAAAATATTTCTCTTCTCATTTATGCTTTACTATTAACTATAGAACTAAATGAGAAAACGCAAAAAGTGTGTGAAAAAATAAATTAAATTTTGCTCATACAACAATGCCTGAAAAAGATAACACAGTCTTTCTTCTCAAACGTCGAGAGAAAACAAAGCACCAAGCAAAATTTGTCCCAAACAAACATATAACCCTATAATCAGTGAATCATGATGAAAAATTGATTCTACCCAAACCAAATCAAAACTATTCATAAGAAACAACTAAAAGAGTGAAAAAATTTAACCAATTTTTTGTAAGAAATAGGGACAAATTCTCCCGCAAAATGCAAGAAGAAATCTAAACCCAAAACAAAATTCTTTCTAAAATCAAACATTGAAGATTATGAACAAAAAAAAGAACAACATAAGTATTTTCCAATTACATACACAAAAAGACCATTAGAAAAGGGCAGAACAAGAACACCTAAGAGATAGAAACGGGAAAAACAATTCACTGCCTTCAAGAAAAAGACAAACTGCAAAAAGAGAAACCAAAGAAACCCATAACTAAAATGACCAAAACCCAACATTTTTCTTCTAAGCAAAAAAGGTATATGCAAAAAAATGAGGATTCAATAACAACTCCCCTGTACAGCAAAACAACAACCATAAGCATTACGTACGAGCCATAGTTAGACAAAAACAAGGAAAACCACAAAAAATTTTATCCTAATTGCACACCCGCACAGTAATCCAGCAAAGTACAATTTTTTCTCTGCCCATGCAACCTGAACGTAAAAACCCAATTTCAGCACTCTCTCCTCTCTCTATCTGCACAAGGCGAATGATGAAAAAAATACAATGTAGCCTAAAAAACACACAAAGAACGTAGCCTCAAAAACACAAAGAAAAGAAACACATTCTTTTGTCGTAATATAACTACAAAAATAGTGTTTCTTCTAACCATCCATATTTTAATCCCTATATTTCTTTGAGTATAAATCCATCAGCAGAGAGCACAAGCAGCCGCAACAGTGCACAAAACGACGTCGTTTTGCAAACCAACCAGCGAAAAAAAAAAAATACAACACGCACTGCATCACTATTGCCATGCACATACACATATATAGATCAGAGTACATAATATATATTTTAAGTTTAGTAATAATTTTAATTAAACCTCTACTTATTTTAATTTTTTGAAGTCCTATAGATTTTTAGTTTATATATACGATCAAATAATTAAGTGAGACAATTAGGTTAGATTCATTAAAACACTTCAATTTTATTTGTTTGAAAAATGTTTACCGGGTCTAGCCAAAGAAAATCTTTACAAAGATTTGCACAATAACCAAAATATTTTTTTCTTTAATTTCAATGAGATTGAGACACAAAAGACAAGCTAAATGAATATTTAATTTTTTTTACTTTTATTTTTTTAAAAATTTAACTTGTGGTTTGTTGATACTTTTTATGTATCTATTCTCTTTACTTAGTATAATATATAATATTATTTATGTTCTTTAATTTTATAAGTATTTTTGAGGCTTTTTTATATGCATTATAAAAATATATGTTATTAAGTTATTGTATCTTTCAATTGAAAGTAAGCCAAATTTATGTATACTTTTAGGTCTTGTGAAAATAATAAGATTTATGGTCAAATTTTTGTATAATCAAATATCAATTTGATGTTAAAAGTTTTGACATTAATTTGATTATTGATATGAAAGAGCATCACAGTCAATTTTGATGAAGATATGTATTTTAAATTTATAAATTATGAAATTTATATTTGAACTTTATATTTTATATTTGTGCTCCCTACAATCTCATTTTTAGATCCATCCTTGTTTCATGCGTGTAAATAAATTATATTAAAAAAAACTCCTTAAAATTTAAAGAATATGGTCTTCACCACTTCAAAGTAGCTTCATTGACTGTTTTAAAACAGAACTTGAAATGCTTATTTACACCATCCACTTCAACTACAATAGCACAGTTCGGTGAAAAACTTACAAAATGCTTAAAAATTTATAAGATATTTTAAATGATTAATTAAAATTCTATATATGAGCTTATAACATTCAAAATAAAATGTAAATGAACTTCAATTTGTTTTTAAAAGCTTAATAAAATCATTTAAATAATTGGCCACATAAATTGCAGAATTCATCAGTACATATTATAAGTTTTATGATTTTATTTTCTCACATGCTTCAAAATACCTACTTTTACCATAATCTTAAATGTGATTTTTGGATTCAAATACTAAAATTGTGTTGAATGGTCAATTGACCCAATAATATTACCTCACACTTGTTTGTGTGAGGTTCCAAATTCGGATCGTCATGAACTCTAAGTGCCCGTTTGGATTTATTTTCATTTCCATAATTTTTAAAATTTGAAAAAATAGTTAGTGAAAATAAATTGAAAATGAGTTTGTATTTGAATAGATTATTAGAAAAGTAATAATTATATTGAGTTTAATAAGTTGTAAATAGAGACAAATAGAAATAATAAAATAAAGAGAGAAAATACATAAGTTTTTGGGAAATGCGATTTGAGAATGAGAATGAAAATGATGCCGGTAAAAATATAAAAAAATGATGTATTTTAATTTTTAAATAGTAAAAAATATAAAAATAGAATTTGAAAAGGAAATCAAACAGGCACCTACTAGTGCGCATGCAAGTGAATAATATATCCACATACTAAAATGGGCATTTTTGCCAAATAAATGAGAAAAGAAACCTTTGCAACAAAACATTATATGTGGGCCTGGCTGGATGAGGATGGAAAAAATATTGTGGGCTGTGAACCGAAACATGCTCGTGGCATTCTCCTGATGAGTGAGCCCACCAAAGAAAACCCACTAACAGGTCAAAATCCGATTCTCCAAAATCGTCAATCAAATATATTCATACTTTCTAGGTGTGACTTTCCCAATGTAAAATGTTCAAAAATTCACTTAGGTCATATTTATCAGGATAAGGCTATGCTTGGCTCTTAAGGATATTATAATATGATTGATATGCAAAAATGAGGTGGAAATAAAATAAGCGTTCTTAAATTCATTCCCAAATTCATCATTTGTATAATTTAAAGATGAAAATGTTCATTTCCATTGGAATCTTCAATTCTAAAAAGATGGGTTTAACAATTTCCTTCCACTTTCATGAGTTTAACTATTCCTAATCCATTTGGAATGGATATATATTTATATCCATTCTATCAACAACTCTTCAAATTAAACTTATAAAAGAGTACAATAAATTGTTCTAACCTTATCACAAAAAGTTAAGTACTCTAGTTATAAAGTAATTTATAATTTTTTAATTATATTTTATCAAAAAATTCAAAAGAGCTTGCTAAATTATAATTTTAAAAGAATTATGTTTGTACTTTTTTGCATAAACGCATATAACTTGTTGTCGACATAAAAAATGCATATATTTACTAAAGTAATTTGAATAACATTAAAAGTGATATTAAAATTGCATAATTATAGACTTACTCAAAAAAATATCTATGATAATATATAAAAAAAGCATTTCACTAATAAATACTTTTATTTTAATAATTTTTTATAAAAGGATAATTTAATCATTTAAAAAATTCATTTAATTCCTACTGGTCATTCCTATTTACCAATCATTAGAATGGAATTAAGAAGGAATGATGATTTCATTCTTTTCTCATTTCTTGTACATATGAATCATAGGATAAACTGTACCAATATCATTCTTTTCTCAACTTCATTCCATTCCTACATATCAATCACTACATTAAAGTTTAACGAGAAAACATATCCTAAGGAAACATATGTATTTTTAATTTTAATGCTGATGCTGCAAAGAGCTAGTCGGTCCGAAACTCCAGTGGATCTGAATGTTATTGGACTTGAGATCTGCAACCAAGAACACACGTGAACTAGCCGAAGTGCCCCCGGCTAAGGCACTCCAATGCTCAAGTTAGATTTTCGGTAGAATGGAGAATATAGAGCAAGTAAGTAGTGAATAGTATAATTGCA
>JACGDI010005753.1:239874-258407 GCA_014898725.1 Jacaranda copaia
ATGAGAAAAAGGTATTGAGGTTGTGAGCTTCGGTCGAAGGTCTTCCAAGCCTCGAAACTAATAACTAAAAGCCACATTAGATTCAAGAGAAAGAAAGGAGGCAAACAATGGTGGTTCTGACATTTTTCAACAACAGTGGATCTCAAGCAAAATCTCCTCCTCATCGTAGTGGTCGCGGTGGTGCATTCAGTTTGGGGTTTCAAGGTCTCGATTGTGTGTTCTTGGGTAAAAGACCAGTATTGAAATTAGGGTTTTATACATTTTCATTCATTTAAATCTCTTGTACCTTTGAATAATTGATTTTGAATTATATTAGGTAGTGAAAGTGTTTCATGCATGGTTGATGTTGGAATTTTGGATCCAAAATTATATCAAATGTGATAATTGGGGAAATATTGAGTTAATTAAGTTAGAAAAAACCTAAATTTGGAAATTTTGACCTTAATGACAATAATTGGGTTATTAAGCAAAGTGGCTTATCATTATTGCCTAGGATACTGATATGGAACTAAATTGATTATATCTATTGCTCGTATCATTAAGAACCCCATAACTAATAGTAAATTAGTCTTATTTTTAAGAGTATTTCTTAACAATAATTCCATACGAAGTTTTATGTGAGTTAATTGAGTGGTTACTAATTTTAGATAGTTAATAGTGGGGTTTTAATTATTGAAAGTTATCCTGGTTGAACATGAGTTTTAATAAGTAAATCACTCTCGTGATTAGGTGACAAGGAGCAAAAAACTACGGATTAGTAGGCTATTGATTGTAACTACCTTCTAAGGCTTTTGGAGGTGAAGGTCTACCAATCTAGCACATTTTTCTCACTATTTGTTATTCATGATAAGCCCTTGTATAGGTTTTCTATTTTTTTACCATACTCTAATTGTTTGAAATCTGAAATGTATTTGAGATTTTGATTTGTTATCTAATTTGAACACCCTAGTGAGGGTCTACTAACCGGTACTTGCTTTGTTTAAGCTTAATCGATATTTATTGCACCCTTGTGAGGGTTTCTATTCTATGTTGATTGTACCATTTTTCTTGAATCTATATATTACTTGAAATCTTGATGATTATCTGGTATCTGTGTTGTTGTGAACTTTATGAGGGTATGTTCGTAAATTCTCATTTCTGTTAGTATACACTACTTGCTTCTATTATAGTGTCCATAACTCCTATTATATTATTCTTTTCTTGTCCCTTGTACCCCACAGTCTTGCTAGCTAACCTTGTATTTCTTGTTAATTCATTTTGTAATCATTATTGGCCTTGGCCTTGCTGGCCAGTATATAGTGTATATTAATTGTTCTAAACTTGTACCTCCTTGTATTCTTGATTCTTTTAAATGTCTCGTTCGTTCGATGTTGCAAAATTTTTTCCGGACAGAGCAAAGAGCCACACTAATTGACAGGGTATGCCTAGTGGGGGCTCCTCTTAAGTCTGTTCCCATTTGCATCTCTAGATTTCAATATTAGACCTCTTCCAAACTTTATTTAGTTATATTCATGTTGATTGTTAAATTCTATTTGTTGGTATTATATCTTTTCAACTCATGGGATGCCATGGGCAGCTTTCACCTGGAGAGACGCCACGGGGGGAATGGGCCTAAGGCTAGGTCTAGAAGACAGCCAGGTGGAATGGAACAACGAACGCAAGTCCTTCCGGCTAGTACCCACCAAAAATCCTAATCTACAGGTAGCTAACTGTGAGTGTTGGAATTTGGCATGTTATCGACCATGCCATAAAAGAAAGTTATTTCCCACCAAGCTGAGTGTTCGAGCAAATGTAGAGATAAGGAAAATCTTATTCCTACTGTGCCAACATTTGGTACTAGTAATTATACAGTTTGTTAAATTCGATATCATGCGTACTTTGTACTATGTTGATTCATGTCGAAACTCTTATTATTATCGAACTGTCTTTGATTGTTGTACATTAATTTCCTTTGAATCATGTCATTTTCTTTCCCTCACTAAGTCGTTAGGACCTACCCTCGTTTCTTCTATATTTTCTCAGATAGGTCTAAATAGAGCATGTGAAGTTCTGACTTGGGAAAAGAAACCACTTTTGTAATAGATTAGGTATTACTATTGTATATAATAGATCACCTGATCGATACAACTACCTGAAGAATATTATAAGAGTTTTGTATGGAAATTGAGACCCTTGATATGTACATATTTTATGTTATGAATGATCTTTTAGGTTAGTATGACTGTTTTTCCTTTGAGTTGGATAAATTCCAAATCTTCTAATTATGAGTTGATTTATATTTTAAGATTAAATTGGAGTAACGCTTCATCTGGGGTGCTACCTCGAGAGCAGGTGCTACAAGACCACCATTGGCATCAAGGACCAAATAATAGAACCCATTTTCTTAGTATTTAATTTCTCAATAGTTTTAAATAAACAATGATTTTTATTGGTGGTAATTAGGTCTCTCTCTCTAAATATATACACACAAGATATTATGCAAAGTTCGAGTTTGGACACGATTTTTTTTTTTTTTTGGTTGTAATTAATTAGCATGCATTTTTCATGTATTTTGCTTTACAAAATCTTACATTATGTTGGCCATCAAAAAGTGCATAATTACAATAATCCAGCAAATATCTGGAAAATTTGGCCATGACCATATTAATCCAATTGTCGTGGTCCTGAAATCTGCATAAGTAGATTTAATCAATTTGAATTTTCTATTACAATTTTGAGTAGATTGATTTTTCATGATATTTCGATTTGAATGTTTGACTTGCCACAAAGTTAGTATTGAGTTCACATAATTAGATTGGAATATATTACATTGTAAAATTTCAAATTTTCATAAATATGTTAATTATAAACATCAATTATAATTAATAATTATATCTCCTGAATTACTATCATAATTGATTGATTACATGGTTATTTAATTCAAAATTAACGTTCAAAGAACCTCTCAAACTTAAAGTGAGTTGCCAACGCAAGTCGATTCACATTCCACTGGGTAAATTTAATTCGAAGTTTGTGCTGGTAAACTGAAATGATATTTATAACAAAGGTAATTATTTTATATTTGCTCCTGCTTTTCTTCATTCTTCTTTCTTTAAAGTTAGGGTTCGATCTCCAAATCTTACACTTCGGAAGGCAAGCTAATTGGAGGTTGATTGACCACTCAACAAATATGAAATTATAATAAAAATAACTTAATATATATAATCCCTCAAATTAATATATAAAGTTATTGTTGATAGGATATCATAGATGTAAATATGTTGGCATGGCAAAAAAGAATAAAATTAATTTATTTGCATTACTACCACATAAAAATAAATATTTAAAATAGAATTTAACACCATCTACATATATTTGTCCTATACGATATGTATATATATATATATATATATATACATGTATGTGAGTGTGTTGTGTATGTTAGGTCATGACATATATATATATATATATATATATATTACGTACTGACTAATTTATATTAATGGAATAAAATAGTGAACACTAGCTAGGCTTATCAGTAAATGTTGGTAACAACAAAATTATACGTCCACATATATATAAATCAACAATTCACTGTATACATTAATTTAAATTAACATTTTTTATAATTATTTCTTTCAATTATTACAATTTTAACAATCATCATTCAATCATATTGACATAAATACAGAACGTTCAGTCATTTTAAAAATGTAATGTGTCAAATTTTATTATAAATTCACTATCCCCAACTCGCTAATTAACTGTATTATATTAAACTAAATATTCGCAATGTTTCCCAAACATTTTCCAGAGACGTCAAAAAGGTAACTTCAAACACCATCATCTATATATCTCCATATCGCTGGTACTTCAATTTTATTAAGTTAGATATTTAAAGAAAACATGTAAAACAATCAAAATGCTGATAACTAGGGAAGAGCTAAGTCCAGCAATTATGGCTCACTTCCGGATGAGCTGGTCACTAACAAGTGACATTTTAACCAGCACTTTATTCTGCGAATTCTGCTCGCTCAATTCAGGCACCTTACTGCCTA
Source organism: Jacaranda copaia (assembly GCA_014898725.1). NCBI lineage: Eukaryota > Viridiplantae > Streptophyta > Magnoliopsida > Lamiales > Bignoniaceae > Jacaranda > Jacaranda copaia. Next base: position 243,912 of record JACGDI010005753.1, read on the forward strand.
ACACAGATTGACAGTCAGTAATAAATCTATCACATTTGCCGACGTGAAAAGCCACGCTTCCGTAATCTCCTTTTGCAAAATCTAACTTGGCGTTTTCGAATTGATCCAACAATATTCCATACCCACTGTCACAAATTTTGTAAAGATTTTTTATTTCTTTGTTCTTCTCGGCTGCTTCTGCTTTGCGTATGAATATGATGGTATGACTGCCATAAATTAATGTTTGGGTAAGAGCTATTTGAGTTAATTCTTTAACATCCGGCATGGGAGTTTGCAAATGCTTATTGAAGACGTCTTTACAAAAGTTGATATCAGTTGTCTCACCACAAATTTGATTGATCAATGCTTGAGGATCGCCGGCACCCGAGGAGTGAGGCATCAAAAGCAACAGGACCACTATTGGCATCAAGGAATTCAGAGCAGACTCCATTTTCTCAGTACTTGAATTCTCGAGAGGTTAACTATAAAGTATAAACATTGATTTTTTTGTGGTATGCTTAGGTGCCTTTATATACACATTACTATGTCCTCATGCTATACATAAATTATATATATATATATATTCTCATTCTATATATATATATCAAAGGCGTTAATGCACGACACACTTTTATTAGATGAGTTGTAAGAAATTAAATTTATTTTTCTAGCAAATCACAATGCGCTAATATCAATAATTACAGTTGGATTTTTCATAATGATCTGTAATTATTTATGCCTTTCTTGGGATTAATATTTTGCACTAATGAATTTTTTTTCATTTCATACATGATTATATTTGCTTTCCTTGGTAGAATTTAATTTCGTGTATATATTTTCACGAATTTATGTTGATTAATTAATTTTTCCACGTATAATAATTAATTTGTTGTATTTGGACTCTTTCTGAATTATTTTATGTTGGTACATTATAATTTTCCGTGCCTCTATTTGAATAATATTTGCTTTAGTTAATGAGTCTTTTTTCACACTTTTACGTATTTATATATGAAAATTTTTTAATTATATTTTATTTTTTTGTAGATATTAGTTATACATATATAATCATGAATTAATTTTCAGAAAATTTAGCTCGCCATCAGAATGACCAGGGGTTAGCTCCTAAGGTGAACTAACATAATTTCTTCCGCCAGATTTGTGGTTTTCCATACATCATTTTCTTCAATGATTCTTGAATAAATTTTTTAGAATAGACAATAAATAAATAAAACTAGTTTTTATCTGATCCTTACGGATAAGAATGTCAATTCTGGAGATTAGGCAAAAAGAAATCATGGATGCAAAAACTTCATGCAACGAGCCAAAATGAACAAAACATAAAAATATTTATCTTGCGAGAAATCCTAATTATTACTAGTCTTTCTCCTCATATTATTGAGAACTGAATTAATCAACTCTAATGTTTCAATCGATAAGTCAAATGAAATTATTAATACAACACTTCATATAATGGATAATATACGGCAAATAATCATAATTCTTGATTGGAATTTTCCTGACATTATTAAAAATTGGATCACTCAATTCCACTGACTCAATATTAGGGCTGGTTGAGTGGTATCCGTCTCTTTTATTATGTGAGAGGTTTTGTGTTTCATTCGAAATGAGCGCATTGTGCACTTTATATGCATTGTGTGCAGTTTATAATTTGATTGATTTGATTTCAGAATAGAAAAATATTAATTTGTTGATTTGATGAAAAATTCATCATTTGTAATATTCTCTCTTAAAAAAATATTAGGGTTGTAAAGGGATATTTCAAAATTTATTTATCATTCATATCTATATCCATTTATACAGATATTATCTGCATCAATTTAAAATTGACATTATTCATATTCGATTAGTAGATATTCAATTGTAAATGGATATGAATATGGTAATATATTATTTATATTTTGCAATAAAAATCTCATAATCCATTTATGTGTATACATAAATTATAATTGAAGAATTGTAAAGAAGAAATAATGAATTTAAAAAATTATTGCAATATAGAGAAAAAATTGAAAAATGAAGTTAATCAACATAAATTGCTATTGGTTGATTTTATAACTAATGCACTTAAATGTCATTATTAATATTAATTAATGCTAATTATAATAAATTATAAAGTCAATTATTAATTAAAAATTATTGTATTTGTTTCATTGATTCCTTTTTAATAAATTTGTATAGTCCTTCTATTAATTAAAAAATATTTATTTGTTATAGGTTAACAAGTTCACATGTTTGGATATTTATAAACTGATATTCAAATAATCATCATCAAATATAAATATCTAAAAGAATAATTTGAATACTTGTAATTTTAATCAAATATGGATACTTCTGAATAATTATAATCGAATACAAATATATTTGAATTTGACCAATATCCAACGGATATAAATTCAAATATATACATAAATATCTGTCAAATTCGTATTTAAATATTCAAAAAGTTAATTGAATATAAATATAAAAATAATGAATTTGATCCGTTTACACCCCTACTCAATATAATGCATGAAACCATAATTATCTACCTCAAAATCAATAAACTCTACTGCTTCAATGAGAAAAACACTTTATACAATGAATAAAATAGAAACGAAAACATAAAAATTACAATTATTCGCCTTTCCCCTTACAAAGTCGAACATCATATTAATTAGTCAAATGTGTTGCTCCAATGCACTGTTTAAAAAATTGGATCGGACCGGTTGGTCAAACCATCAATCGATTGGTGAACTAGTCCGATTTTCTCAAAAAACTAAAAAATTAAAAAAAAATGCCATATTTTGTAAAAACCATTCAAACTGGCCGGTCAAACCAGTGAAGGTGAACCGTTCACGATTCAATTGAATCAGGCTGATTTTTTCATTTAATTTTTAATAAATTATTATTTTTTTTTATCTAAATACAAAGTTTTAAGACTAAGGTGCACCTCACAAGCTATTTAAAAGTTAAAAAAAGGCCTTAGTTTAAAGTTTAAAGTTTAAAATTAACTTACACACTCTCAACTTTAAACTTTAGACTTGATATATTTAAATTTTGTGATCATTTATAATATAAATTGTGAAATTTGAATTGTAATGTTAGACAATATCATTTAGGCTTTTTATATTTTATATTTTGATATTTTATTAATTTTTAAGTAATATATATAATATAAATATATATTTTGTAATTATGACGTCATGGTTCAATTGGGGATCAATTACGATCTAATCAACGGTTGAACCAGTGAACTTTAAATCAATAAATTTTTCAATTTAATGAATGATCCGATTTTTTGAATACTACACCAATGTAGTTTTATGAATCACAATTATCTACCCAAACCAATATCAAAGGATGGATATCTTTATTAGGTCCAACTAACAAATATAATGCTCAAGAAGTTCACGACTTTAAAACAATACAACAATATATTTGCTATGACTAAAAAGTCATGTCGTGACGATGTCATTTTTTTTCTTGAAATAAAATCCCAAATTTCAATACTAAGCAAACATTTGAACCATCCTCAAATAAGTAGTGTCAAAGTTTAGCGACAGATTAATAAAATCTTGTGATGTAATTACAATATGCAATTTTTACTTACATCTAAAAGAATACTAATTTTAAATTCCGAGTCTTGTTTAGATGTATTTACATCTACCACCTTCTACAGGAAAAGCTAAAATAAAAAGTTATCAATAATAATAATATCAAAAATCTTGTTTTATATTGAAAGAGTTAATTTATGTTTCACTTGTCCTTTACTCATTGAGGCACATTTATAAAGGCAAAACCCTCTATCATGAATATTAACGGGACAATACCTCGTGGAACTAGGTCTTTCATGCCTTGCGATGAATTTAGATATCATTAAATGACATTATTTTTGGGAACGATGACCAAATAAGTGAATTTGTAGTAGCTGCATGCTATGCCCAATTTCTTAAAGTACCATAACATTAATAATATTCCCAATCACTATTAAAGAATACCAAATTTGCAATGGATTTTGTGACAGTAGAAATCCGTCGCAAAAAATTTCATTGTAAATTTTTGCTACGAAATTTGTGACGTCATAGTTTGAGATGAATTTTGTGATGGATTCGTGATTGAAATTTTGCAATGGCTTTATCAAATGTTCTATCACAAATTCTCAAATTTTCTATCGCAAATGTCCAATTCAAAACTAAAATAGTGCAAAGTTGCATTTTTTTTTATTTTATTAAATATTTTTTGACGAGCAGTTTCGACACAAAATTTATTTTTTATTATTATTTTTTGCAATGGAAATTTTTGTCATAAATCATGATTAATTACAATTTTGTGGCAAAAATTTTCAAAGAAAAAGTTATTTTTTATTATTATTGTCTGCACAAAAATTTTTGTCGCTAAGGATGATCGATTACAGAAATGCGTAAACGACATTCTACATTATGTAATGCCCAAATTGAAATCTGTAGGACTGTAACCAAGAAGCATCAATATATGAAAAAATTGAAATAATCATATATAGTTTATAAACATATTGTATTGAAGTAAATAAAGAAACTAAATGTGGATATATATATATATATATATATATATCTTTTAGATTGTGAAATTCAAGGAATAATGCCGATGCTTTTGCCATCAAAATCAATTTGTACCCAACTTTAGCATCACTAACCGCCCTTTTTACTCCAATGGTGTAAATCTTTTGTCCCTTAAGTCAAAAACTGGGTGTTTTTTGTTGAACGAAGATTTTAGAAAAAGTGCCAGAAAAATATTAAATGTTTTTTTTAAGAAGTGCATTTGTAATGCTTTTTAGTTGAAGGAATATTTTTATGATATATTTATAATTGAATTTTATTGTTTTAAACTATTTCAAAATACCGAAAATGTAAATATTACTTCTCTATCAACCATGCAATAATATTTGGATCTTAAAGTTGAATTTTCAAAATAGGGCCAATGTTAATTTTTATTGTTGTAATTCAATTGGTAAAAGTTCATATTTCATTAATTTGTGGAACTCATTATTTTTTAAATCTTATCTATTAGTTTATATTACAATAGAAGTTATTATTAATTTAATGTGAGTCCAATAAAAAAATTATAATTAAATTTAATGTAGATCTTATTAATTTAAAAATTAAAAAGAGAATTTATTATTTAATTAATTGGTGATTTAATTGTTTTTAAATTAATAAGTATTTTAAAAATTTGAACCTAATGACTACATATAGGTACGAAAACAAAAATCAATCGCATCTTCAATAAAAACTAGACAAGCAATCATATTTTGAATATTTAATATAAAAAATAAAAATTATTTTTGAAATTGATTAATATAATTTTTTATAATACTTACCGTAACTTTTAATTTTAAATATTGGTTTTCACGTGAAAATGATAATATGATTAGTCAACTTTTAGATTTCAAAAATCATATTTTAATACAATAACATTAATATGTGGGATCCATTATTTTTCTAGATTTTATCTATCAGATTACATTATAATAAAGATTATTATTAAATTCAATGTGGTCTAATAAAAGATTATAATAAATTTTAGTGTAGATTTCATTAATTTGGAAAAAATAGAAAGAAGATTTATTATTTAGTTGGTTGGTGATTTGATTACTTTTAAATTAAAAGTTATTTTAAATTTTGAAAATAATGACTACAGCTATGAAAAGAAAAATAAATGGCAGCTTTGTTTTTAATTAGACAAGCGCAATCATATACTGAACTTTTAATATAAAAAATAAAAAAGAGTTTCAGAATTAATTAATATAATTTTTGATAATAACTAACATAACTTTTAATTTTGAGTATTGGTTTTCACAAGAAAATAAAAATATGATTGATTAATATTTGGATTTTGAAAACCAAATTTTAATATAAATAGCATTAATTTGTAGGCCTCATTATTTTTCTAAAAATCTTTCTGTAATATTATATTATAATAAAAGTCATTACTAAGTTTAACGTGGTCCAATAAAATTTTATTAATTAAATTTTAGTGTAGATCTCACTAATTTGAAAAAATAGAACGAGAATTTATTATTTAATTGATTGGTGGTAATTATTTTTATATTAGAATATTTTAATTATTTTTATGTTAATATATATTTTAAATTTAAAAATAATGGCTATTGATATGGAAACAAACTAATTGGAATCTTTATTAAAAATTAGACAAGCACTCATATTTTGAATTTTAAATATCAAATAAAAAAATTAGTTTAGAGTATAACTAACACGATTTTTGATAAACCCAATATAACTTCTAATTTTGAGTACTGGTTTTCATGTGAATATAACTATATGATTGATTAATGTTTGGATTTCAAAAATTATATTTTAATATAATAGAATTAATTTGTGGCTCCCATTACTTTTTCAAAAAATCTTATCTATGAAATTACATTATAATAAAAGTTGTTACTAAATTTAATATGGATCCAATAAGAGATTATAATTAAATTTTAGTGCAAATCACAGTAATTTGAAAAAAGTGGAAAGAGATATTACTATTTAAAAATAGTTGGTGAATTCTAATTATTTTTTAAAATTAATAGGTGTTTTAAATTTGATATTTTTATTCAAAATTAAACAAGCACCATGTTTTGAACTTTTTAACAATAAACAATCAATATTATTTTAAATAATAGTACTAATTTGTTAGTAAAATAAAAAATAATAAAAGATTTTGTGATTAGTACTCAAATTCCTAAGTGGGTGTTTGGTTTCATTTCCACTAGCCCTTTTCCCAAATTCTACTATTTTAGAAATGAAAATCATCATTCTTTAACTATTTTTACTCAACATCATTTTCATTTTCAAAATGCATCCTCTAATAATCTATATATATATTTTTTCTATTTAATTATTTCTATATCTTTCAACCTACAACTTATTAAAATCAACATAATTATTATATTTCCAAATATTTCATCTAAACATATTTTTATTTTTACATCACATCATATAATTAATTTTCATCAATTTAAAAATATTAAAAACTGAAAATAGAAATAAAAATGAAACCAAACAACCCCTAAGCCCACAACCATAAAAGAAAGAATTTAACAGACCTTAAATCCTAAAACCCAAGGGGCAATCACGTCATTTTACTTCCCTCCTGACAAAACAACATTCAACTTCATCCCAAAAGCTCAGAAATGACAATCGACAGATTACAGTGTCCAATTTTGCATAATTATTATTATTATTATTATTTCACTTACTACATTTTCCCAAGAAAAAAGGCAAGCAATCCAGAGAAAGGGGAAAGAAATTTAATCTTGAGAATCCACGGATTTGAAAACCAAGAATTAGCAAAATTCATCAAATGAGGCAAAATCCGGGTGGTGGTTTAAGAGGGGCTCTGCATGCATTACATTTTGCAAAAGACCCCACTTTTACACCATCAGCGTTAGGTGTGTTTGAGCTTGCATTTCGGTTACAAATAATCAGAATTGAAGTGCATTTTGGCAGACTGTCAAGAGGTGGGTAAATGGGCTGCCACCGCCGCCGCAGCGGTTGTGGCGGTGGCGGTGGAATCCTTGAATTCTTCTTCTTCTTCTTTTTTGTTTTTTTTGTTTTTTTGTATTTTTGGTTCTGTTTTTAAAAATTTTGCGTTTGTTTAACAGGTAAATTGACAGAATGGCTTCTCCAATTTATAATGATGCTTACTTGAAAGAGCTAGAAAGGGATTTAGTGAATGCTGGGAATGAGCTTCAGAGGCCTCCTTCTTCGAACGATGAACTTCTCAGCCTCCTTCAGGTATAAACACCATTTACTTTTGTGGGCTCACATACACATACATGCGGGTTTGTATGTGTTTTTTTTTTTTTTTTTTTTATGTTTGTTATGTGTATCTCTTTGTGTAAACTCCATTTTCATACACATAGACAGAGATTGGCTTGTGCTGAATGTGTTTCACATGAAGAGAAACTTGAATTTTATGGATATTCACGGAATTCGAATTTGTGTTTAATTTGAATTTCTTTTTGTCGGCTGGAAGTCAATCTGGTATCTCATGTTTGTGATATATACAGATGGATAGGCTGATTCTATTGTGTTTGATGCTCTTAGGGCCGGGACCCAATTTAGATGCCTAAAGTCATGCATTTCTAATTCCTGTTCATAATTTGGCAAAGGCCTGACTTGATTTACACATACATGTGATGATTCACTTGCTTTAAATTTCAAAAATTCGTTAAGGATAGCCAGATAAAAATGAGTTTATATTTGTTTGAGCGCGTCTTGGAGTTCATTTTAAAAATTTTATTTGATTACTAATTTGTGGTGTGAGTTATTCTTAAACTTCATTTTCTTTATGCGGTAATGATAAGTTTGTTACTTTAAAAGCGCGGAATTTTCCTTTTCAATATGGATTTTCTATATCTGTCTCTATGAGATTGGAACTTTGCTGTTTGCATTGGATTGATAGTTTGGTTTTGGATGGTTAAATTCTATGTTATTAAAATAGCTTCTGAATTATGATGATTTACCGTGTCTATCTTTTATCTCCTACTGTAAACTTGTATATATAAAATTGTTTGGTTGGTTATCTGATAGGTTTGTAACTGCTTTGCTGTTTGATCATGTTTGAGGACTGCAAAACATTTTGGTAGCATTTGTACTATATCCAAATTGATTGTTATGATACTAATAGATGAGGAAAGTGCTTATACTTAATTGTTATTGTCCTAAACATCTTTGAATTATAAAACTTGTCACTAACTTTATAAACTTGTTCTTGATCTTTGTTATTTTCTCCCTTTGTTATGTTCTGCAGCAAGGTAAATATGATTAGTTGTGTTTGTCTTTCAGAAAGTAGAGAGCATTTTAGAAAGGGTACCCCAAGAGCCTCCTGTATCTATAAGAGTTGCCCTTCTTCCAGCAAAGGAGGCACTAGTCGCTGATGAACTCTTGCGCCATGCTGATTCAAATATCCAAGTTGCAATTGCAGGTTGTCTTAATCAGGTTACAAGAATAACGGCTCCAGATCAGCCATACCATGATGATCTAATGAAGGTATGAACTTATGAATCAGTCTTTTCAATTAGATTTATCCATTCTGCTCTACTTTTCCCTTGTTACCAACACAGAATTTGTAGATAAACCAACTACTCTGTGGTTTTTGGTGATAGGAAATTTTCCAATTGTTCATGGTGGTACTTAAGCACTTGTGCTGTGCGTCTGGAAGGAATCATATTACAGCATATGGGATTCTCGCTTGTATGGCAATTATTAGATCGTGCCTGATAATGCTGGATATGGATTCTGATGCAATGGTTGTTGAGATGTTCCAACTTTTTTTCGATATCGTTAGGTAAGTCTGAAGGAATGATTTTGTATTTTAGGTATACCTGAAATGTATTCTGCTCATGTGACACAGCCTTTGCATTAATTTAGCTTTTAATTTGTTTGAAGGTCCCCTTGCTCCTCATTTATCTTGCAAGAGATGGAAACCATCATGACTTTGCTTATAGAAGAAAGTGACAAGGTTTCCATGGAACTTCTGACACCACTTTTAGCTAGCATCAGAAATGATAATAAAGTAATGATTCTCCTCTCAATCATTCATGAAATAATATCATTTTGTGTCTATTTGTGTTACTTTTACCAAATGTAACTTATATTGTCTCCTTGCTTCAGAATGTTTCACCGGTTTCTTGGGAGTTGGGAAATACTATATTTGAAAAGTGTGCAACCAAACTCCAGCATTGTGTTAGAGAAGCTGTGAAGATGATGAACCTGGATGTTGAAGATTATGCTGAAATAGTTGCTTCTCTATGCCACGATACATCCACTAGAAACATGGTTCGTTCTTGTACAAGTATTTTCTTCTCTAGATGAGAAGAATTTATTCCCTAATGCATGCAAGAATTAACCAGATAATTTTGTATAGAATTTTAATTTTAACCCAATTCATGTGTGAACTCATCAATTTATTGAAATGTTAACATTGTTTTTTTAATTTTGGATCAACAGTTGGGGACTAAATATATGTGTTGTATCAAATAAGCTAATCTCAGATGAACATTCCATGTGGGGCATGTTGCTGAGTTAAGATTTATACTATTGTATATTAAATCAACAGTAAGATAAACAGCCAGAAAATATTAGTTACAGTTGCTACGTTACATCTAAAATGCATCAAATAAGAGCCAATATGGGAATGCCATTCACAAAACCTAGTCCATCACAAAAAAATTGTTAAAATCTAAACTTATTAAACATGTGCATGTGTACTTTTATAGCAACATTAAATTGCATGGTATTATAATATTTGGCTATAGACATTACATGTCAATGAGTGTTGTATGCTAAAAAAGCTTTAATTCCGACGGAAATTTCTAGAGGAAATAGTCTGTCAGAAATTTCTGACGGAACTTTGACAGATTTGTGACAGAGATGTTACCCGTTGGAAAGGTGTCGGAGTTCCATCGGAGAAAATAGAGTGAATTTGGGACATAAATTTCCGACGGAATATCTGTCTGTAAATGTTCTGATGGATTTTAGACTGATCCCGCCAGAAATTTCCGCCGGGATTAACAATTTTTTTTGTAGTGGTAGTGGACCTAGTAGCAAATAAGGTGTTGCATTCTGAGAAGTTTTGGTGTATCCAGAATCTCTCTATATACATACGCACATATATTTTTATACATACCTTGACCTGAATGCTTGGCATACCTCTAGTAGATAAGGACTATTTATTCGAAGGAAAAATGTTTCCTTAACATGGTATCTTACACAATTGAAGTTCATGGTTAGTTTGTCTATATTTTCTGGCGAGGTTTGTAATTGCTTTAAGTTATAATCTCTTGTTCCAATACTTACCAGGATGTTTTGTCAAATTCCTGTCTGGAAATATTTTGCAGTATGTATTCTGCTATGTTTGTTTATTCAGATAGCAAAGCAATTTGTATGCACAAATACACCCACATACATAATTTTTATTATTTTTCTTTCTTTGAATCAGATGACAGACGAATTTGCAGCAGCTAGTCTGTCTGGTGATGGGGCATCCATGTTGGGCAGAATTTCTGAGGCCCAGCAAGAGGATTGCACTCCTCAAGTGAAGGATGTGAATGCAAATATGTTGGATGATGAAAATTCATTGGAGACGTCAAAATGCTCTCAGCATACAGTGCAGATTAAAAGTAATAATGCGAGATCTGATGCTGAAGTAGTGAATAATACAGAAATTGTGCAATCAGAGATGGATACAGAAGCACTTCCAAGGAGGAGGAGCAGAAAACCTAATTCTTTGATGAGACCTGAGGAGGGGTATGAGCATATTTGGATATTGGGAGGTAAGAAGAATTCCTATAGAGTATCTTCAGATAGTAATAATGAGCTCTTGCTTTTGTCATCTGAACTTGGAAAACCAAACATACCAAGGGAGCTTTCACGAAAATAATTCTCCTTTTGTTAATGAAGGAACCATTCGCAAAAAGCGTAGGTCGAAGAATAAAGAGAGCATGATGAATCAACACCATGATCAGGAATTGTCGTCAAAGCCAAGGGTAAAGCTTGGAGGTTCCGACATCCCAAAGAAGACAACTAAAAGGGTTATTGCTGGATCGAGTACAGTTAGTGTAGATAAGGGAGAAGGCAACCATAGTGGCACTGATTCAGAAAGAAAAGATGAATTGTTACCTCAAGAACTTAGTGAAAGGAAAGAAATCAGGGATGAAATTATTTCCCAGAAACATAGGTCAAGAGATGTCACGAACAAGGTAATAAACGTATACATGTGATTTTCTATGGATTCTGTACCCTGTTTTTCTTTTTTTTTTTCAGTTCTTCAATTTTAATTATTTCTTTTTTGTAACAATTGATGTAGATGGTGGATTCTCCTATAGCTAAGCCTGAAAAAGCAAAGTACCCTGGTACTTCGGCTCAAGAAAAGGGAAAGGTACCAGTCTGTCTAAACGTATGATGTATATTAAAAATATCTTTTGAGATGCCTAATATAATAATTATCTTGGATATATGCTTCAAATCCAGAAGTCCAGGTCCAGTGATGATTATGGGGACGAATTGGTTAATTTAAGGATAATGATTTGGTGGCCGCTTGACAATACGTAAGTACAAAAATTGGGTCGGTCCCTTTATGATAATTCATTGGTTGTCACATTTTACTATGATCCATTCAACTTTTTCTTTGTTTTATTCGAGATGTATCAAGCTGAGCTGAATCATGTCTCTTGTAGTTTGGGAATATGGTAGGTGATTTAAAAAATCCCAAAAGGCATTTTATTTGGCTGATTTTTAAAATTGTTTATAACGCTTTTGGCTTTCCTGATTAGCAGTATTTTTCATTTATCTTAGTGATAATTTAGTTCCTTTTGACACTCATGGGTTTAAAATGGAAGAATAACATCTTTTTAGTTACTTTAGAAAGTGGGCATCCTTTATTTAAAAAGAAAGATATTGTCGATTGGTGCCCCCAATAGATATTATTAAGATTTGTTTTATCAGCACATTTTTGTGAACCATCTACGAACTGCATGGAAGAATTAAGCATCTATATGATTTTCCTGATCCAAGTCTGGGAGTAGTCCTAGTTATTTTTTTATAAATTTTATATGTATGTCTCTATGTCTGTCTGCCCAGTATATGCATCTCTGTGGTTTCCCTTTTCCTTATAGCCTGAACTAGAAAGTGTGTTATATATGCAAGTCAAAGGAATTAAGATGTTTCTTAATTTTACACTTACTTCATGTAATATGCCATTAGTTTTTCTTATATGCTAGTTTCTGTATCTGCAGATTTTACACAGGCACTGTTGAAGCTTTTGATCCTTTGACAAAGAAGCACAAGGTGATATTATTCTTCCTTTCTCACTCTACTTCTGTCTGCTTTTTATGTACTACTTGACTAATTAAGTGTTATCTGCCTGCAAATCATGCAACTTTCTTATCTCTTGACTATTTTATTGACTTTATTGCAGATTAAATATGACGACGATGAAGAAGAAGTCTTGGATCTGAAAAATGAAAGATGGGAACTGTTCAACGACAAGCAGCCACGACAAGTAAGATTCTTTATGAACTATTTATAATAACCTTTTTTCAGATATTATCACCCTGTTCCATATTTTGTTGGTCTCACTCTCACCTTTCTGTGCTATGTGAATATTTAGATACAATCGTCTCAGAAACAAGAGGCTGACCACCCATCTCCTACCAAAGGACCCGTCAAGTAAGTTTAATTTAAACCATACTATAGACTATAGACTCTTGGTCTATTGATGTTTCTTTTCTATCAATTTTCAGTTCTCTGTGCCTCAATGGCATCTGATGTTTGAATTCTTTTGTAAGTGAAGTTTGAAAGTCATTCTTGTAGTCTTCAAATTTGAACTGTAGACAGGCTTGTCCTTCTAACAGTTCCTCTATGCTTACTTAAGCTCTCTGAAGTCAAAGCCTTATTATGCTTTCTTTTTCATCACCCAAGTATGCATTAACTTGTGATATTAGTCCATATATGGGCTTTTTGGACTCATCTTGAATGTTAATACTTTTGAGTTGTGATCGAAGGACGAAATTCATAATTTTCTACAACATTGTCAAATATTCTTAGTTCAAGGTGCTCTAAGCAATAAGTGTTATGAAATATAGCAGGACTGAGAAAAAGATAGCAAAAAGGAAGGCTGGTTTTCCTCGACGTGCTGCCTCATCATCTAAAAGGTTCGTTTCCCTTCCTCAACTTTAAAAACTCAGAAGGGGCTGGAGAGACTTGAAACCTTAGCAGCTTTTGATGCAATGGCTGAGTCTCATGTAAGTGTTTCAATGGAGGTCCTAACATATCGCTTTTCTACTTTCAGGCCAAAAGGTGAAGGCCGTAGGTTCATTCATTTCAGCGATGATTCAGATGATTAGATGGACATGGAGGGATGATGAGACATTATATGCTGATTGAGGCGCATATTTACAAAAAAATACTTTGTTTCAAATGTTAGCTTCATTTTTCTTCTGAATATTTGGGTAAATTAAGGGCGGGAGGGAGGGAGGATACTATTAGGTGTATATTTTGTGAATATTGTGTTATAGCAAGTCAAGATATATAATGTAGTTTAGCCAGATGGTAGTATAGCAGTTCCAAGAATGAACTAGTGCTTGCTTGAGAATTACCAGCAAGAGGATGGTTCTATTCTTATTCATGAGCCATTAAGGCCAGTCATGGGTGGTCTCCAAATGATTGCCCCTAAAAATACAAATATTGGCTGGTGTGGAACAGATGAAGGATCTTTTTTTGATACCTACAATTTTTGTACTATATATTTCGTAGGGTTACTTTTGTCTCTCCCGTGAAAGAGGTAAAACTACTAATTTCTCTATTATGATGATTACAGGCACAATAATTGAAAAATAATTATGGTATGATTGGTATGTTGGAATGGTATGCAATGAAATGGACATTCCACAATTTATTCTTAAATCTATGCTCGGTATAAGAATGTGAATTCTCATTTTCGTGGGAATTTTTATTTTAAAAAACATGGGTC
>JACGDI010005753.1:262027-289315 GCA_014898725.1 Jacaranda copaia
AATTATCATAATTTTTTTTAATAATTTTCATAAATTTAAATTTAAAATAATTTAAATTACTTGAAATAAATATTCAATTTTTTAATATTATAAATTAAAGAGTTTATTTTTATTGAATACAAAGTTTCAACAATATTCAAAGGTATTTCAAAAAATTAAATTAAATATTTCTTTTCCAAACATGGAAAAATAATAATTTATATTTTATAATTTTTTGTGTTTGGAAATTTATTTAATTATTAACTTGTTAAAATTTTTATTATTTTTAAAAATTAGTCAATTTTGAAATAAATTTGGAAATAAATTTTAAAATTTAAATTATAATTTTAATTTAAATATATTTAAAATTTGGATGGTTATTTTAGGTTTAAAATTTAAATTAAAAATTATTTTTAATTGCATTATTCCTAAATATAATTTTAAATTATATTTAAATATAATTTGAAAATAAGCGTGGAAAATTTAAAATTTATAATTTCCAAATTAATAAATTATAATGAAATATTTAAACATAACCAAAAATTTAAAAATTTGTTTCCACATTTATAATTATAAATTATAAATTTAAAAATAACAATAAATTATAAATTATAAATTTGAAAATTTTATTTTCAAATTAACTAAGTATTAAAAATAAAAAAATATTTAACAAGTTAATAACTAAATAAATTTCAAACAAAAAAAATGATTAAATATAAATTATACTTTTTCTCATGTTTGGAAAAGAAATATTTAATTTAGTTTTTTAAATACTTTTGAATATTTTTGAAATTTTTACACAATACAAATGATTTTTTAATTTATAATATTTAAAAAATGAACATTTATTCCATGTGATTTAGAATTTTTTAGATTTAAATTTAAGAAATTATCAAAAAATTTGATGATAATTTAACTAACTACATTATTTAATATCATTTTACAAAGATTAAAATTCATTTCAAATTTAAATTTACATTAGAAATCATTTTTTAATTTTGAAAATTAATTAAATATTATTTTTAATATCATTATTTCTAAATATAATTTAAATTTAGAAATATATTTTTTAATAAAATATAATTTAAAACTATGTTTTTCTTTAAATCTTAAATTTTAATTTGGAAATATGCATTGAAAAGTGTTTAAAATATAAACATGAAGAGTGCTTGGGAAAATTGCATTTTTTGTCCCATAACTAAAGCCTCATCATTTTTACCTACAAAATCCACATGTTCATAGGCATGCGTATGGCATGTGTGTTTTCTGTTAAGTATTTGACAAAATAAGGGAGGCGAGATCAAATGTGAGAAAAATTTTGAATTGTGAAACTCTATGTGATATTTCTAAAATGAATAGCACTCAACTGGCATTGGCCTTAATTATGGAACCAAAATTGTAGGGCTTGTTCTCTTGTGTTTTGAGCGAATTGTAGAAAATATTTTGGGAGAATGAGTTTTTAGAAGAAAATTTGAAAAATGTGTTATATGTTTCTTTTTATTTTGGAAAAAGATAGAAAATGATTTAAAAATGAGGGTTAATTGTAATTTACCCATCTATGTTTTAAAAAATATGCAATTTACTCCCCTATGAAAAATAAATGTTAAAAATCATGCACACCGCCTCTCCCTTTTCATTTCTTGCCCATTTAACATAATTTTAATATAAAAAAACTAATTTACCCTTAATCATTTAATATATTTTTAATTCAATTTAAATAACCTTTTATTATCATTTTTTTCTTTTCTTTCATTCTTTTCGTTTCTTTTTGTTTTTCATTTCTCTCTTCTTCCATTATTTCATATATTTCTCGCTTTATACATATATAAATTTTTATTATTTCTCATATATAATAGCTTATATATATCATATTATAGCCCATATATACATATATAAATTTATCTATAAAATTTAAATAACTTCTATTTATACATTTTTTTTCTAATTATTCATTTCATATTAAATATTATATATTTATTAAAAATATAATATATTTATATACATATATATTTTTGTTGACAAGATATTTATATATATGTGCATACGATGTTAGTATCATACATATATATATGATAATATATAATTATTTAATAACATCATCTTTATATAAATTTATTTATAAAATTTAAATAACTTTATTTATATCTTTTTTCTTTCTAATTATTTATTTCAAATTAAATATTATATGTATTTATGAAAATATATAATATATTTATATACATATATTTTTTATAGGATAGTTATATTTATATATTTATTATCGTATATATGCTAATATACATAATAATCAGATATACAATATAATACATATATGATATAATATATAATACATATATGATAATATAAATAATTATTTAATAACATATATAATACAAAATTCTATCCAACAATCCCCCCCAAAAAAAAGCACTTACGAGCTACTATGGCTACCATGGCAGCATTGTGGCCAGATCCAGCCACTGGCCGTCACGGCCAATGTAGCCATGGCGGTCGTGTCCTATTTCTGCAATTCTTTTTTTCCAACCATTGCAAGTACCGATTGCCAACTGTCGGTGGGGGCTACCACGATTGGTGGGTGGGGTAGTGATTTATATGAATACTTATATATAATATATATACACACATTATATATATGATAATATATTATATTGTATATATTTTATATTTTTTTTAAAAAACTATAATATAATTTGATCTAGACCATTGGTTTTTTAAAAGAAGATCCAACGGTTAATGAATAAGAGTATAATTATCTTTTTATATATAGAAATTTAAGCCCAGATGTGGAATGGGCACGTATCCTACACTCACGCCTTTTGTGGGTTCGTTGCATGGTTTTTTAAAATATGAAGGTGTTCTTTGTACTTTTTTTTTTTCCATGGGGAGGTAATTTGCCCATTTTTTTTAATAAGGGGGTTATTTGTAATTTTTTTTAAAAATGAGTTGTTTGTTTTTTTATATTTTGGAGGGAAACAAACTTTAATGTTAATGTCAAATCAGTTATTTTTTTTTGTTTTTGTTTTTGTTTATAGGGTAAAAATGATTTATATATATATATATCTATTTTGTAATGATTGAAATATGATTGTAGGATATCTTGTAAATAAATTGTGAAGATTTTTTGGATATTAAAATTTTATTTTTTGGAAGAAGGATTAGAGAATGTATACACATTTTATAATTGTTATGAGAGAATTAAAATTTTTTGGGAAAAACCAAGAGAGAAGAGCTGTAGTTTTCCCTTCTTTAATACCTAATATTGCTACATAGTTGGTCATTTACATGAATGTGGGATCAAATTAGATTTTTAATATTTACTCGTGGTATATTAAGGTGAAATTCTTTTTTTTTTATTTTCTAATTTTTTGGCTGGGAATAAATAAATGCCGGTGGTCAGATTTAAAAAAAAGACCTACCAAACTTGGGATTGGAGTTCACACCAGTCAAGCACTGTTTGTACGATACGGTGAAAAGCCTTCATGCGAAAGGCCATCTCCCAATCCCAACTGACAAAAAGGAGCCCATTTGCATTCAGTCTTAGTCCATTGGACTGTCCAGATTCAGATTAATGAAGCCCATATTAAATCTGGGCCCCCATTGGATATATACAATGTGCCAATGTGGAGCTAGTAAAATAACAACTATGTTCATTGCTCTTTTCGGGATTGTTTTTTTTTTTTTTTTAAATGTATATTTTTTACTTGAATTTGTGATCGAGTTAATATGTACCTTGAAAGTGTGCTGATGATCTATCATTAAGGACAACTTATTGACAATTCCATTGATGAAAGGTATGTTGTCGGGAAGTTGAGTTCATTAGTTGTGTTAATAATGGATAATTGGACAATTTAAAGGGTGTTTGGATAAATTTATAAATTTTTAAAAATATTTTATAAGATTTTTGAGAATTTATAATATTTCAAAAAATGTCTGGTGAATTTTTTTAAAAAAGAATTTATAAGTTTCTAAAATCATATATTAAAAACTTATAAGTTCTTACTAAAAAAAATAAGAAATTCTTAACTTATTTTTAAGATCTTAACAAATTTTTTTAATTTTAATTATATTAATTACAAGATTGACATTACTACCATCATAAATTTTAAAATTTTATTTTACCAGAACATTTTAAGAACTTATTTTTAAAAAAAGATCTAATATCTTATAAAACGTAAGAGCTTATAAAACTTTTTAAATAAATTTAAAAAAAGATCTAATAAGTAAATGCTAACTGAGAGTAAGTTTGGGCGAGTTTAAAAAATCCTTAAAACATGTTACAAGATATTTGAGAACTTATAAAATGTTACAAAGAATTTGATAAAATTTAAAAAAAAAAAAAAAAAGATTCTCTAAATTTCCAATATAAGTTGTTAGGGTCTTATAACCTCTTTAAAAAAAGTAAAAAGTATTTTAACTTATTTTTACTTTCTTAATAAAGTCTTTTTATTTTAACCATGTTAATTATAAAATTATAATGACCTATAGTTTACAAGTTCCTAAATCGTAATTTACCCCAACATTTCAAGAGTTTATTTTTAAAATAAAATCTAACATTTTATATGCTCTAAATATATATTATAAAATGTATGAGCTTATAAGATATTTTAAACAAATTTAGAAGGTGTTTAGGTGAGCTCATAAGTTTTTTAAAATATTTTATAATTATATAAGATATTTGAGAGCTTATAAATGTTTGATAATTTTTTTTTTCAAAAAAGAGTTTATAAACTTTTAAAATAAGAGGTTAAGAGTTTATAATTTATTTTTTAAAAAAAATAAAAAATATACCATGTTCTTTGGCAGAAAAATAAAATATTACAAACAAAAACTTTATGTGGGAATTTTATTTTCGAAATTCGCTCTCGAGTGTTCTTTGTCCAGCATCCATCTATCACATGGACATTGTGTTTTGGGTGTTGTACGTGTGTCTTATATGTGTCTCTACTCCCCTTGTTTCCTAAATTTGAAATTTGTTTTAAAAATTTTGCCCATTCTTGTTTTGAGACATCATTAATAGTGTTATCAATACAATCAAATTAAATCAATTCCAATCTACTCATTCGCCACCCATATTCTCTAAGTATGTGGATTTATACATTATGAGTTGTGTAAACATATAATTGAAATACATACACATATAAAATTGTTTATTGAGTAAAGAAAATGAACAGAAAACCTACTTAAATGCAAGACAAAAATTATATTAATTAAAGCCTGTTGCTCCAACAGTCTCCTTAAGGTAATATTGTCTCTCACATGGTGCTAGAAGGCTTTTGGCAATTAATTTCCCAAGATACAACGACTCTTCTTTGCTATAAAGTAACATTCCAATATAATGGAATTAGCGAACTTGTCTAACTTGGAACTCTTCTTTAATGGACCGTGTAAAAGTGTGCAATATAGTGAAACAAAATGCTAGTATGCATGCTTCTTTTTTCAATGGTTTGGGTTGGTTCTAGGCAATCCTATTTATAATTATATAATGTAATTTTGTTGATGAGACATGATTTTTTACTGGAATCATAATTCTTTCTTTTAAAAATATAACTATATGATAAAATAATGTAACTTGCTCTTTTAATGAAGAGTTATAGCTCCACTAAAGAGTTAGAAACTCAAGTCATAACTCTAACTTTTGAATTAACTTTTCTATAGTGGTGTGTCCATTGAGATACATTAAAAATAAACTTTAACTATTTTATTCACACACTCGCACCCTTTTTTCCAATGTGGATGAACTCATCTCAATTTAAAAACAATTTTCTTATTCAATTATTTAATTTTGACATATAAATATGTCAAATCTAACAATACATATGTAGGTTAGGAACTCGTTAAGTTCAAACCAACCATATTTATGCCATTGGGCCAAATGACCAGTTGTCGGCCTCACCCTTATACGGGTGATGGCGATACTATTAAGTTAATTAACCGTTCGATAAAAAACTAACACATTCATGATTTAAAGTTTGAAATAAACTTACTAATGCAAGAATTATTCAATTCTTATTAAAATGTTGATTTTTTTACAAATAAGTACCACTCATAATTATTTAATTTTATTGCATTCATGGCATATTATGAAAAAAAATGTATAAAATAAGATGTTATTTAAAAAATCGTCACATTGTATTATAAAATTTTATTTTAAATAAGGTGCAAAAAGTATATTGATATTACTATTATCTTTTTCATTAATTTTGTTAAATAAGAAAAATGAATAAAAAAGCTTTTGAAATGTTGAACCTATTTGAAACCAACTCAACTCACTTTCAATCCAATTATCTAAATTCATGTTGAATCGAACCTATTTTAAGCTCAACTTATTTGAACTCAAAATAAATTCAACACAATCCACCCATTTGAAACTCATATTCCCGAATTTATGCATTTTCATCAAAGGAATTCATTCTTTCTAGTTGTTTTCGCAATCTTCCACCCAAAATTTATTTGTCACCATAACCTGTCAACGAATGGCTATTTTGGCATCTTATTTTGCAGCATATTAGTTTACCACATTCAATTTAATATTTTAATAATTATTCCGTACTACATTAATTTTTTTTATAACTAATTAAATTTTTCTCATTAAAGTGACAAAAGAAGATAACCATCGAACTGGGCCATTCAGCTAAAGCGCACCACTAGCATTTCTATTGATATGTTTGAACCTTATTTTGGCCACGAGTTTCTAAAGTATTTAATGTCACCAGTCAAAAGACTTGATTCCTCCAGTTAAGTAGACTTCTTCTGTCCAAAATCTGTTGGAATTTTATTCTAATATGTGCATTTATATTAATTAAATTTATTTTTTAATAAAATAAAAAATAAACTAAATTAATGCAGTTAATAAGATATATTCATAAAACCTAATATTTTGACCCAATATTATTAAGATCCTTTTTTATAAATAAACTTGGTATGACAGCTGGTATAAGCCCAATTTTAAAAGACCGTGATGAGAGGGCTCTCTAGGGTTTTATCTTGTATATATTGTGGCTATGTCTCTCTCCATTAAAGTAGTCAAGCAGTTTGTGTGAGAAGGAGATGAAGAGTTATCGATCAATCATGAAATTGCAGGAGTTATTGATTATCAACCTCATGGCTCAAACAGGTACATGAATAAATTAATCTAATTTTGGTGATTTGATTTCATGGATATGTGCATCTTGAGTTGAATTATTTTCTTATAGTTGGTATTGAAGCCAAATATCTACGAATCAAAATCCAATTTTGTTGATTGTATCTCCGTGATTTTTATTCTGTTATTACAAATATTTTGAGCATGTGTTGATAGTTTTATGATCAAGAATGAGCTGTATCTATTTTTGGGTTTAAGTCTTGAATCCAAATATATATTGGGAAAGCCTAATTGCAAAATTCAACATATACATATATGAGTACTTTTGGAGTATATTTTTGGCATTTTTTTTTTTAAATCTGGTTTCAATCTATTGGTTATTTAATTGATTAGTTATTTGTATGTTGATAAATTGAGTAATTGTTTTACATAAGATTATTAAAATTGTTGACGGTGGGTTGAAGTGATGGGTTTAAATCTAATTTTTAAGAAATCTGAATCCAAATCCTCTTCCATTTACTATTGTATTCAACGGATTTAAATTTTTGCTTATAGAAATTTGGCCGGTGTTTGTTTATGTTATGTCCGTTTTCTATCTTGTGGATCTAAGTGTATCCGTGCAGAGTCTCAGAATCCACACAAACAAAAGAAGAGATTTGTTATGGACAGTATATTCTGTATTTGCATCAAGTGTATATGCACTTTACAAAAGTTTTCTCTTTGCTAAGCTTAGCGCCAATGAAGCCAAAGAAGCTACTCTCAAAAGGAAATAATTTTCTGTATCTGATGAATGTGGGCAAATATATATAGATATAGATTCGTAAGCTACAGTTGTTTACTCATTCGCATGTCGAGCCAGGAATTTATCTTCTTGATTATGAAGGTTCGCGTGTATGTGATGCATTAGTCGGTGTGTATTTATGTGCCTGGTTATTTATAGAACTCGTGTACAAGTCTACAATGCATGTCTTTAAGAAAGAAAAGTTAGCAGAAAGAAAGATGGGAACCAAATTATAGGAGGTAAAATGTCACGTATTACTTACTTGATTTACAAGGGTAGAGTAATATGAGATTGGTCTAATGTTGGCTGACAATTTCAAGAGTCAGCAAAGAAATCTTGAAAAGACAAGTGTAGTAGAAACTAATTGTTTTATTTGATGGATTGAATTCATTGTTTTTCTTATCTCTTTGTTTTTTCTATGGCTCACCACGGGCTATATTTCACGCTGGACCTTAGTGAAGAGGAGGGACTATAGAATAATTCAGAAAATTGCATCATTTGAAATAAGGAAAGTTGTGATATGATGTGATGAAAATATTTTCTTTAGTCTCGTCCTCGGTAGAATTCAAGGTCCAAGCATAGCCTTGCAGTATATTTTAAGCTTGTTGTACAAATGAAAATGAACATTCTAATGACTGAGAGAGCATTGAAGTGACTGAATTGAATCTTTTGAGACGATGTCATTTGGTTGGATGTTGAAAGCATGGCTAGAATAGCATGACAGGAGTAGGGGTTCTCCTATGTTGTGTGATCTCTATTAAGTCAAAACCACTTAATAATGCGCGTGCTTCCCATGAATGTCGTGTTACTGTGTCCTTGTGGCACTAATGAATATGCATGTCCTCCTGTCTGCAATTTCACGCAATTCTTTCTGTTAGTCCCAAATGATCCTATTCACAATCTTGTTCTAGTGCTTAATTTTATGGGAATCTTACATATATGTTGTACGTGTGTAAGTTGGACAATTAATTATTGGACTCGATCATATAATTATTTTATGAGTTGAAGTAAATAGTTATATCAAAGTGTTTTATTTATTGAGACTTGTAAAATTTGTGACATGTATTATCGAGTTGGTATTATTATGCATTCTTACTTGCCCAAAGGGGGTTAAATGTGTGTAGTAATTGGTTTGTTGGTGCGGAACATATTGACCCGGATGTCTTAATTTAGAAGATTTGTTTCCTAAAAGAGGCGACTCTTCCACGATTAATGTGTCTTTGTGCCGTTCTTGCATGGGAGGCCTTGTGTGTGTGGTATGCTCTACCCAAAGGGGAGTTTGTCACAACTCAAGAGAACTCTATGAGGAATTAAGCTATATTGTTCTAAGCTTATTTTTGTTAATTGCCTATTATTAATAATGGTTTATTACATTCTTATTGTTTTGAATATTTAATGTGATTTTGACCAATTTTGATAATATTACTATTGAGCTGTGGAATAGTGAAAATTATAAGAAATGACTTTCTGAAAGGATTAACCTCCCAATCTACTAATAATGCTTCCAACATTGCAAAGAGAGTTTATAGCCAGTGAGAGAGGTCCAATCACCTAAGTCTTTTAGCTATGAAAACTTCAATTTGAGAGCATTTGATTAGTGCACATCCTAAGACTAATTATGCTAGAGAATTTTCACACAATAGAATAAACATACCAAGTGTATGATAAGTTTGAGATTGGAAATTTAATGAGTCATGGATTGTATTTCTCGACTTATTTTCAAATGTGTCTTTGAGGAAAAGAAAAAATTAAGAGGGAGAATGGATAAACAACCTTACTTGTTTTAGAAAATATTTTCTATGTACCAACTTTCACTCATAACTTAATTTCTATTTTTGCTTTGGACAATTTGGGTTGTGATATTTCTTTTAGCTAAGGAAAGGTTAATTTAATGTTGGACTCTAAAATTATTGGTTGTGACTTTTATCCAATAGCTTATATATGTTGACTTTGGCTACCAATTAAATTTGTCCTTCCTTTAATATTGAATAATCATGTCTAAAAGACCCTAAATAATGATGATTCTTCCATGTTATGGAATAGGTGTCATAGCCATATTTTCAAGGTAGGACAGAAAAATTGATATAAGAAGGCATTCATTCTAAAGGATATAAATTCTTGTGTCCTTTGTGTGGAACTCGAGTGGTTGAGTCTCAGAAAGCTAAGTTCTTAGAGTATGATATACCTAACAGGAGTAAATGTTCTCATCCTATAGTAGCTGATGATCCAATTGAATATGTTATACTTTCCTTACCCGCCACACATGAAATTGAGAATTCTCATGAACAAGTAGCCACACCTAATGCTAATATGGAGGCCAATTTGAATATTGATCCACATCAAAATCATGTCCATCAAATGCCTCCTAGATGTTCTACTAGAGAGAGACATCCTGCAATTCCTGATGACTACTATGTGTATCTCTTAAAAAGTGATTATGATGTTAGTCTTGTAATTGATTCTATCAGCTATTTTGATGCCATGTCTAGTCCTCAATCAGACTTGTGGTTTAGTGCTATGAAGGATGAAATTCGCTCAATGAAAGGGAATAATGTGTGGGAGTTAGTTGATCTGCCCTTAAAAAAGAAGATTGAAAGGTGTAAGGCTAAACTTGTAGCCAAGGGCTTTACTCAAAAAGTTGGAATTGATTATGGTGATACCATCTCTCCTATTTTGTCCAAAGATTCCTTTAAGATCATTATGAGTCTAGTAACACATTTTGATTTAGAACTCCACCAAATGGATGTTAGGATAGCTTTCCTTAATGGCAACCTTGATGAAGAAGTTTATATGAATCAACCCGAGGGTTTTATTCAAGAAAGGAAGAAACACCAAGTGTATAAGGTAAATAAGTCAATTTATGGCCTTAAATAGGCTTCTCAGCAATGGTACTTGAAGTTTGATAAGGTAGTGACATCATTAGGTTTTGAGGAAAATAAGGTGGACCATTGTATTTACCTCACGACCAGTAGAAGCAGATTCATATATATGGTGCTTTACGTTGATGATATCTTACTTGCTAGTAGTGATTTGGGTTTACTTCATGAGACTAAACAAATGCTATATCGTAGTTTTGATATAAAGATCTTGGTGAAGCATCTTTTGTTCTTGAAATTAGGATCCATCATAATAGAACTCGAAGTTTGTTATGACTTTCTCAAGTGGGTTACATTGATCATGTTTTGGCTAGATTTAACATGCAGAATTGTAAACCTGGAGATGTGCCTATCGTTAAAGGTGATAAACTTAGCATTGCATAGTACCCTAAAAACAAACTTAAGCAAGAGTCCATGAAAAACATTCCTTACTTTAGTGCCGTTAGTGGTTTGATGTATGCACAAGTCTACACTAAGCCTAATATAGCCTTCATTGTTGGTGTTCTTAGGCACTATCTTTCTAATCTATGACAAGAACATTGGGTGGTTGTTAAGAAAGTTTTGAGATATTTGAAGAAAACTAAAGACTTCATGCTTGTATACAAAAAAGTTGATTGTCTTGAGACCATTGGATACTTAAATTCAGATTTTGCTGGTTGTCCTGATGACTTAAGTCTACTTCGGGTTATATTTTTACAATGGTAGGTGGAGCTATCTCATGGAAGAGTGTTAAGCAGGTGCTTACTGCTTCATTAACCATGCAGGCTGAGTTTATTGCTTGTTATGGAGCAGCCACACATGCTGTATTGCTAAAGAACTTCATTTCAGGACTTTTGGTTGTTGATTAAGCCACTGAGGATTTATTGTTATAATGTTGTTGCTGTGTTCTTTTCAAGAAATAATAAGTCCTCCAGTGCATCTAAACATGTAGAGTTTAAATATCTTATTGTGAGGGACTTGGTTAAAAATGGTACCATCATGATAGAGCATGTCTTTATTGACTATATGCTTGCAGAACCTTTGACCAAGGGATTGAGGCCTATTATTTTCAAAAGACATGTAGAACACATGGGTATGATTAAGTCTTTTGATGTATTGGGTTAAATGAGACATTTTTCTTTATTAAATTTGTTACAATAGTGAAGCCTTTTGTCTTATTAGCTATTATTAATGCAAGATTCCTTTTTCAATTGTTGATATATCTATTATAATTGTGTGCATATTTGTGGTTATACCTTACTTAATATGTATATTGAGATTAGATGTTGATCTTGAGAGTTTGGTATATCTTATAAATGACATCTTGTTGTATTTAGTATTGAACGACGCATACCTAACTTCTTTTGAAGTTGGATTTTCTTGGAATTTCATATTGTTTCTAGAAATTCATGTCTCCAAGAAAATCATGGATTTTCTTAGAGTTTCCTATTGTTCAAGATGCCCATATCTTATAAGAAAATTAAATTTTCTTGGGATTTCATGTAGTTCTAGAAATTCATGTCTTCCAAGAAAATTGGAGGACCAACAATGAAATAGCATACATATTTGTGTCATATTTTAGTTGTTATTTCTTGTTACACCACCATGTCTGGAATTGCTAGTATATATAACTATGGAAGGTTTTGTATTAATAAAAAATACAATTACCACCATGATCCAATATTAGTAGGTTTTATTGGACCGGAATGTGTTGGTAGTCTTGTCTCATTGTCGTATTTCTTTTCTTTAAGCTATGGTCATAGTCATTCTTTTTGTAATTTAGCCCCAGAGTCGTTTTCTCAAACTTTTCCTTTTATTTTGTTTTACAGTTACAATTAATATTTGTCCAAGTGGGAGAATGTTGGAATTTTATTCCAATTTGTGCACTTCTATTAATTGGATTTATTTTCTAATAAAATAAAAATTAGCTAAATTAATACGGTTAATGAAATAGACTCATAGAACCTAATAGTTTGACCTAATATTGTTAAGGCCTTTTTTCTAAACAGATTTGGTATGATAGATAGTATAGGCCCAATCTTAAAAGCTTGTGATGGGAGGGCTCTCTAGGGTTTTATTTTATATATATTATGGCTAAGTCCCCTCCCCACTCCACGTTTTGATATTGCTATCTCATTAAAGCTATTAAGTGGTTTATGTGACAAGGAAAGGAAGATTTAGTGATCAAACATAAAATTGCAGGAATCATTGATTATCAATCACATGGCTTAAAACAGGTATTTGAATAAATCAATCTAATTACAGTGTTTTAATTTCATAAATATGTGCATCTTGAGTTGAATTATTTTCTTATAAAATTATCATTCAAACTTGGGGGCAATCTATTTCACAAACGATTTATTTTGATTTTTATATTCATAATGAATTTGTATGCTTCATTCAAAGCTTGAAATTTCAACCAAAAGAGAATCATGATCAAGGACCTAGATTGTGAAAACAACCTATCCATTTTAATTTCTAGCAAAGAACACAATATGACTAACTCCTTTGTCAAGTTTTAACAATCAAACTCTAGTTGATCACCATGTTTAATACATATATCACTACTATCCCAATCAATGCCTAATGCACATTTAATTTTCTTATATTCACAGTACAAGTAGTTAAAAATCGTTTAAAATCATGTTTACCAACAAAAAAAATCTTTGAATCGACAATAGTTTGTTACTATTCAATTCTCAAGATCTCCAATATTCTCCAATAGATTGTTCACTGCTAGTTTCTCATTGCAATCACAAGTTAAAAAAACCTCAATAACAAGAGCTCTCTCGAGACCCATGGCCTCCATTTAGAAATGTAAATTAATTAATTATTATGTCGGCCACATAAACTTGGAACTGTAAGTGCAAGAGAAAGGATAACTAAAAAGAAATGAAAGCAGTTGGCCTTTTCATAGCATTTCAATAGCCACCTACTCAGCTGCTGTGAACTAACAGCATCCTTTGAATTAGAACACAGAAATAGCTCTAATTCATCATCCTTTATTTACTTTAAAAGCTTATAATTTCTTTTTCAAAAAAGATTGCTGAACACTTCTTGATTTTTTACGAACTCTCAAAGATCTATTAAAATATTTTGAAAATCTTATAAACTCACCCAAACAGCTTTAGCTTATCCAAACAATTCAAGAACTTATTTCTAAAATAAAATTTAACATTTTATAAATTCTAAAGATATCTTATAAAATTTTTGAGTTTATAAGATATTTTGCGTATCTTTTGCCTTTCCTCTCTTGACTGATGCAAATGCATTTCTTTGTCGATTTATATTGGAGTCGTAGAGATATTAACATGACATGTTTTCCTTTCCACATTTGACTGCGCATATAGGACTCATACATTTTACACATCCAGACTGTCAAATTCAATGCACACATAAAACACACAATCAAATCCAGAACTCTGCGCTAAGATTATCGAACTTAACAAACTGTAACACTCAGCATATGCTCACTATCAACTTAAAAAATAAAAATAAAAAATAAATTACAGGATTCAGCTAGCATATACCAGAAACGTCCGTCAGCAGGAGTATCTTTTCTCCCGCCTCCCAACTTCGAGTTTCCAAGTTATCCAAAAGGTTGGCTGATCGGGAAGAAGCGGAAGTTTGTCAATGTGGATGTTGTCAAGAGCATGCACAGGATCACAATACAAGAAATGAACTGCAAGCTGGTAGTTCTTGAATAAGGCCTTCTGCTGCTCTTGTTTTGTACGCCCATATTGAAGATGAAATGTTCGTTTTAACTTATTATTTGGTGCAGGATAGAGAAATTGATGGGCTGAACGAGCAGTTAGAAGAAGACGTAAGATGCCTGGAGCACCTTCAACTGCAGCCGTTGGAGGAACGGAGCAAACGGACAGATATGAGAGACAGAATGCAAAGCTGCAGAACCAAATAGCAATGCTGATAGACATGTATGTTGCAGGGGAGTGAAGCTGTGGAGGAACAAGGAAATAAAGGAACATAAACATATATTTTCTTGTAATTTGCATTCAATATATCTGTATGCCTAATTATTCTTTTTGTGTTTCAATGTTGTGGAAAGTATAAATTGAAGAGGCTGCAGTAGAAGATAGACAATATTGATTTGGCACAGCAACTTCTTGTTTGGAGAAAAATCATTGAGAAATTTATTAATCCAACCAATGTACAGTGCAGGCTATTCATCCAGATATATATGAACAGTGATTTTCTACTTCTTTTTCTGGCTAAATAAACACAGCAAGCAAGCCATCCTTAATGCATTTCAATTCCTCCATCAGAATCAGCATAAAACAGTTTAATTTCATCTTTAAATGGCCTCCTGCTCCACTGGAGTGACATTAACAGCATGGATCTCGTTCTCAGCTTGTTTAGGGATTACTATAAACAAATAAAAGGTACCTCAGCTTCACATGCATATGGACGGAGAAGAGTTCAAAACATACAAGCGTAATTCAACTGAAAAACAGCAACAGTTGATCCTTCTGTCTAAGTGTTAAAACATATAGATAATAGGCTCACCGTATCATGACAAGCAAACTCAAAATCAAAGTCAAGGTCTTCAAGCACAAATTCTGGCATACTCCTTTTGATGTTCCCTTCAAAGAGCCCTTCAAAGAGCATGCCCTCCTGCTCAGTCCGTTCAAGGATATCCTATAAACAAATAAAAAGCTACTTAGCTTCATAGGCGCATATGTGATGGAAAAGAATTCAAAGAATATCAATGTATTTTCAATGCAAAAATAGCAACAATTTGACCTTCTATCTAAATGTTCAATGATATATAATATATACTAGCTAGGTTCACCATATCATGACAAAAAGACTCATAATCATTGAAAAGATCTTGTTCATAGAGAGGCAAATCTTGTTCAGCGACTGATTGCTCAGCTGCCAGCACTGGTGTGACATGACTAATAGCATGAAGCATGTCCCCCTCAGCCTGTTCAAGGATGGATACCCCATAAACAAATTAAAGAGTTCAAAAAATATGAACAACCGCAACAACAGTTGATAAATGTTAAAAGATATATATATTAGACTCGCCATATCATGACATATAGAGTACTCCAAGTTGATATCAAAGTGAAGATCTTCATATTCTGGAGAACTGCTCTTGGCGTCCCCTTCAAGAGACTGCAAAACTTGTTCAGAGACTGGTTGCTCAGCTGCCAGCTGAGGTTCAGGTTCCTCCTCCATTGGTGTGACACCAATAGCATGGAATATGTCTTTCTCAGCCTGTTCAAGGATATCCCATACAAACAAAAAAATGCAACTCAGCTTCACATGCATATATGTGTGATGGAAAACAGTTCAAAAAATATTAACATAGCTAGTTCAATAGACAAACAGAAAGAGTTATACTTTTATATATTCACATGTTAATTAAAAGATACATATACTTCTAATAGGCTTACCATTTGATGATGAAAAGAATCATATGGGTCAAAAATATCTTCAACCACATAGACTGGCGCAGTACTCTTTTCAACATCCCCTTCAAAGGGCTGAAAAACTTGTTCTTCATAGGCTGGTTGTGCAGCTGCCACCACTGATTCCTCCTCACTCAAACTTGCGGACTCTACATTTACATCATAGGCTTCAACACTCATCTCTTTCTTATTCTTTTTAATCTCCTTTTTCTGCTCCTCTGCTTGTCTATTGTAAATTCGGCATAGGACAATGTCATCCGCCTACACAAAATACAAAGGAACATCATTATAAAAAATACATAAATCAATCAATTAATTAATTAATCGTGAAGAATAGTATTAATATGTCAATAAAACAAATTACAACACATCCTGTGGACTTAACCAAATATCCTCATACTTGTAAAAAGATGGGAATTATTTGGGCGTCAAACAGAATCTATTTAAAGAGAAAAATATATGAGCATGCATATGATTGTTATTCCTAATTAAGTTATATATATAACTTTCTATTTGACACAGTATTGGTCCCTTGGTAAGGATTTATGAATCTCTCATCCAACACGAATTCATGCATTATCCAATTGGTTTTTAACTAATTATCTCCTTTGGGCAGCTGCTCGTTTTAGTCTTTTTGTAGTAGACAAGAGTGTTCTTAACCCCAAAAGGTGAGCCATCCGTATCGTCATTGACTTTAACAATCCCAGTCATTCTCCAACAACCTTTCCCATCTTTGGTGCACCTATCAGCGCTGGCTCCACTCTTGTGCTTTCTTTCCCTTTCGTTGAAAAAATAAGAATACTTCGAACCCTCATCGAATAAAGCTGAAAAAAAAAATTGAATAATCTTACAAATTAATATAGAATAGAAGTTATATAGAAATATATACATATGATCCATGCATGCATGACATGATTATAAACATGCAAACGAATCATAAATCAACAAACAAACGAAAATCAGTATATATGTAGGTCAAGAACCCAAGATCATATCAATAATGACAGTTTATTGCAACAAATCATATTTTATAATTTCACTATATAATGAATATATTTTTGTAATATATATACACCATTTCTGAAGGAAATCCAAATTGCAAATAATGAAATAAAAAAAAATAGTTATTATCAAATTACTAAATACAAATACAATATATATAAATACATTAATTATTAAGTAATAATTAATTAATTAAAATAAGTAAACAAAACTTTAATGTACAAATTAACAAGATTTCAATTAAAAACTATACTAGATATTAATGTATATATTGTTTTTCTTGACCCTAAGATATAAACATACCCCCTAAAACTACACCGACATTAGAAATTTGAGAAAAACCTGCAAGAAAAGTTCTGTTAATCCTTATCGGAAACAAAGGGCCAAAAAGAAACTGAAAAACATGCGGGGAAACAAAATCTTGAATCAGAATACTCAAGAAAGAAAGATATAACAGAATTAATGCACACATGGGACGAGAAAACCGAACTTTTCCTATAGAATTCATTAATTATTCATGGCAAGAAAACTACCTATTAACATACCCATTTCACGGCAAGAATTCATTTTTCATAAATTCTTTTGAAAAATAATAATAATATTAAAACCATGCATGAGTAATATTGTTAATATTAACGTACTCGCTGGAGGTTGGGAGGGCTGGCGACTGTAAACATCTGCGTCGTCAAGAATAACACCTGGAAATACATATTGACCAAGAAGCTTTGGCCTTTAATTAAACTTGAACAACTCATCTTTCTTGGGGTCGAATCAATAACCCGGTATTCTTTCGTACTCCACCACCGCTAATTCATCTTGTAATTCTCTCATCTTCTGCTGCACTAATGCTTCCATATTCGGATTATCTTCCATATATGAATGAGGGTATAGAGATGATCAAAAGGGGAAGGGATCGATGCGATAGAGAAGATTTTCTGATTTCTAAAGGGTTTTGGAACCTAACATTTGAGGATATATATATAGAGATGACGAAAGAGGAGAAGGGATCATTTAAAGGCTTGTGGAACTCTAGATAGAGTCTGCAAGGTATTGCTATTGGTCGTTGACTTGATCATGTGGGTTATTTTCTAATTTCCGCTTTGAGTTTTAAAATTTTCTAGGATTTTTTTGGCGGGGTATGTGGGTATACCATATGTATATGGCGGGTAAATTAAAATATTACATATAAGCAAATTAAGTATTTTATATGAGACTTTTATTGTGTATTTTCAGTCAATTACTTGAATTAATTTTCAACCGCGAATGGAGCCTAGTGATAAAATATAAAATTATAATCCATAATTAATGGGCTTAGTAATTAATACATAGATGTGTTTGTTTTAGCTCAACGTAATCTAAGTTCAATTAAATGCATAAGTAAAGTTATATGAAGGATTTTCTAATTCATTAATAAAAAATAAATAAGAAAATTGATTAGAAGGATGTAAGAAATAATTGATCTATTTAAATAAGATAGACATGAGTTCCGGTGACATTATGCGGACATCACTTCAAAAAGCAAAATATGAGTTTACACAGAATAAGCATCCACAATGCGTGAATTATTTACTTAGATCCCTCATTTTATTGGGGAGTTTCAAACCTATTAGTCATCCATGATAATTTCTTATATATATGTGTGCGCGCGCGCGTGTATATATACATATTATGTATATTTGCATTTAAAATTCTTTCAAGTTTAAATCTCAAACTTTTTATATATAAATATAAATATAAAAAAGGTGCCACTCAATCAATTAACCAATGATCATCCACAATAATTGAATTATATAAAGTTTACATTTAATACACATAAGCTCTCTATTTTCTTTTTCTTTATTTCTTTCTTTCCTTTTTTTTTCTTTTTTGGATTTGCACGCAGCACACAAGCATCAACAATTTGCTAGCATTCAAACTTTGAACTTTACATATATAAGTATAAGAACAATATCATTAGACCAATTGACCACTCTCACCATAAGCCTTGCAATTTTCTCTTTGGAATTCTCAGTTAGCTTTCTAGAATTGAACTATCTTGCTCATCAAATCTTCTTCTATGCCTGCCTTATTCGATCTTGTCTTCCCAATTAGCTAGAAGTGGCGCTGGATGATCTTCTCTTGTGGCCATGTAATTTGATATTATCTTTCCAATTAACTAAGAAAGAATCTCAACCGCCGCAATCTTTACTAATTCTGTTGTATGCATAAGTTTTGACTTTTTCATAACTATAGATGGAACTAACTGGCTAGACTCACCAATAATATAAAGAAAGAATCCAACCTTCATCATCATCTAAAATAATAAAAAGGATGATCGACCAAACTCGAAACATATTGGATCATGTAGAGTTTATCAGATGAATAGGTGATGTCTTCATTCATATTAACACATTTTGGATCACTAAACAAAGAGAGAATGTGTACCAATCTGCCCAGTGTTCCCCATAGATATGCATGTCATAAAAGTGTGCTAAAAAATTAGATGCAGTTCCCACAAGAACAAGATCATCAGCAACTAATTATTTAAATATTATTACCACTAATTTCTTTTGGACAAAAAGATTAATTTGTGGTTTAAATTAGATCACTAGCATGCTAGCTAGTAACTTCAATCAAGATCATCACTAGTCCTCCTTTGAGGTAATTGCATATTTGCTATGTCTTCTCTAGGTAGGCTATACACTGACCCCTCCCCCGCTCCATTGGCTGTTTCTCGACTTTCAGAAGCTGTTAGGGCGATAAGGTGGGTGCCCTCCTTGTTTTTCCGGATGACCAGATAAGCAATGCTGGCCAGATAAATTAGCATAGCCGAGAATCCCAATAATCCGCAAAAGACAGTGCCTACTATGTTCAGATTGCTGTGGCGAAGAGAAGAGACTAACTTATCTGCAAGATAATAGACGTTTATGCCCATTATGAAGGAGCCAATGATCCAAGTTGTGGCTGAAACCTGCCCAACAAAGAGAGTTAGCCGCAGTTTCAAAATAAAATTTACATAGTTCTAGTTTTGCCTAAACTTATTCAAAAGATTTTATAACATGTTCTTGGAACTTATATGAAGCTGGATCTTATTTTTTAAGAATAAACTGTTGAAGTGTTCGAATAAAATATGACGATTCTATAATTAATATGGCCAGAAAAGCTCTGTAATATTTAAAAAAAAAAAAAAAAGACAAAAGGACGAGTTCTTGCCGAAAGGGAGTTGGCATATGACCCCATCTTGGTCTTGCTACTTGTGAATTTGAGAAGTGGAATTAGTGCAAAAGGAAGTTCGAATGATAAGATCATCTGCAGCATAAGAAAGAGCTTATAAAACTAGCGGAAAGAAGAAGAAGAAGAAGAGACCACATACAAGAAATCAATCGAAGATCCACGTGACTTTGTGCTATCAATGATTATGTACACGAGGATATGTGGAACGGGTAAATTTGTTTGAAGTTAGAAACACTAGCTGAAGCCAAGAGAATCCTACCGATGCTATGATGATCAAGTTTCCGGCCCCAGCAGATCCACCAATGATTGCTACAATTAGACTAGGGACTATAGCTAAGCATCGAGTTAAAAAGTTCCGAATCCATGGCTTCAGCCGTAAATCAAGGAAGCCCTACACAAGAAAGACAGACGGAAGATGTTGGAGAACAAGGCCAGTAAGGCAGCTATAATAGTCATTCGCAAATATTCTATTCAAGAATAGCAAACATCAACTACTTTCTTAATATATTGTGGTTCCATTTATAATAATAAGCATGAACAAACTTCAAGCACTAGCAGTATCAAAGAGATAGCTATATAGCTTCTCTTGTAAAGGATGTGTGGTATTTTAATGGTTTAATCAAGTAATACATCGAAATAACAAAACTAAGAGAGTGTTTGGGTGAGCTCATAGGATCCTAAAAACATGTTATCAAATGACAGGTTATAAGATATCAAAAACTATTTAATGATTTTTTTAATAAAAAATCTTATTAGCTCTCCCACAATAAGATGTTAGGATATTATAAGCTCTTTTCGAAAAAAAAAGGGAAAAAAGGTAAGGAATTTTAACTTATTTTTAAAATGCTAACAGGCTCCAATAATTTTTAGCCATATTTAATTACGAATACTATCACTATCATCTTATAAGCTCAAAAACATTATTTTGTCCAAATAATTCAAAAGCTAAGATCTAACTTTTTATAAGCTCCAACATGTTATAAGACATTAGATCTCTTAGACAAGTTCAACCAGACACCTCTAAATAGCATCAAGTGGCTTTTGGGCTGGAGGAATTATGCTAGAATGAAAACCAAAAGAGATTCAGTAGAACTACACCTGCATAACATATTGCCCAGCATATGTTCCAGTTATGGTGGAACTCTGACCAGATGCCAGTAACGCAATGGCAAAAAGCTTCGAACTCCAACTGCCGAGAACATTCTGCAAACAAAAAATAGCATAAGCTCCAATGAAACATCAGCTTTAAAGTTCAAAAATGATAATGCAAAAAGGGCATCTCAATCACATACTTTGAGTAAAAATGAAGCTTCACTTAAGTCCAAGTTTTTGCAGCTCTGGAGATCATCCGAGTTCAGATTTGATGAGTTGCATACAGCACCACTTACTGATATAACTGATACGTTGATGAGAAAGGCGACCATTAAAGCAAAACCACTTTCTATCATATAAAATCTACACGCCTCCTGTAGAGAAGAGAAATCATTCAAATGCTTTAGCATGGTGAAGGCAATTGTACCACATATGATCCTAAAAAGCAAGAAAACTAAGCAATAGATTTGGATGGAAGGGATTTGATTTTCAAGAAATTCCCAGGGAACTAATATGTAGCTCAAAATAACTTGAGCTTTTTACCAAAGCAAAGTTATGTATATGGAACACAAGAAATTACAAACATATTAAATTAAGACAAGTTTGACAAAGAGATAGATATATTAGTAATCACTGGGATAGAACTTTTACTTTGATACCAGTCACAGACCGTGGGATTTTCCTTGAGAGCACCAGTGCTGAATGGAGGAAAAGGTTGTGACTGCAGCAATTTAGGTAAGAATATTAATCAAAAACTATGAAATGGAGCTTAAACCGATTATTGATTGATAAGACATGAAATGAAACTTACGGCATAACCATAGCACCAAGGAGTGAAATAGCCAGCTTAGTGGCTCCACTTCCTTTGAGTTGGGGAACAAATAGGCCACGTAAAACTTCTGAAGAGTTGGGCTTTGCATATCGAAGCTCAGCAAAGAAGCAGCCAGCAATTGTGGAGACAAAGAAAGCAATCAAAATCTCAAGCTTTCTTACCTGTAAAATTTGATTGGCTTACTAACACAATGTAGAGAGCACTAATTTTATGAAAGTAGAGGGATATCTAAGTACCCCATATTGCTGCAGTAATAGAAGAAACAATGTACTGAGTCCCGTGATGAGCACGCCACACCACAGTGGTATCCGGAAGAGCATGTTTAGAGCAAATGCTGTTCCGATAACTGACATGAAAAGGAGTAGCAAAATCAGGAAAGAAATTTGAGAAGGGACTGTAAAAGCAAAAAGAACACGTGTAAAGCATGATAGTGTATGATG
Source organism: Jacaranda copaia (assembly GCA_014898725.1). Taxonomy (NCBI): domain Eukaryota; kingdom Viridiplantae; phylum Streptophyta; class Magnoliopsida; order Lamiales; family Bignoniaceae; genus Jacaranda; species Jacaranda copaia. The sequence continues at coordinate 284,738 of JACGDI010005753.1, forward strand.
GTTGAATTGGCTCAAGTATGGTGTCAACATGCCATTCTTTGCAGCAGTCATGAATGAAATACTAACTGTCTAATCTCTTGATATAAGATTAATAAAGAGTATATCGTGTAAAATGAATGTGTTCTCAAAGCCATTAAAGATAAAAGGTCCTCTAGAATCCCACATCCGCAGATTGGAGGCCAAGCTTCTATTTATGTATTGAAGTTAAAAAGTCCTTTGGGAATCCCCTCATCTGCAGAGTGGAGATCAAATCTATCTTCTATCTACATATTTATCTATCTGTTGAAGTGAAAAAGTCCTCCGGGGATCTATCTATCTATCTATACTATCTCTTTGTGTGTGTACATATGTATTTAACATCATCCTTTGACATCTAATTCCTACCAAAATAAAAATTATCCTCCTCTTCGTACGTCTATCACCAATTAGCATTCTGTATTTCCTCAGTATGAAATCCCTATCAATATACACTTCTAAGAACATCTCAATCTGATGGTTTCAGTTAGATGATGAAAAAAAGGTCTGAATTTTCATTGCTACTTTGTATCCCAAAGTTTTCATGTTAGGCATTCCACATGCTTAGTTGCAATTGTTCCTTTTGAGACTAACAATCTATTTCTTCATTTAAACGCCAAATACAAGGGTTGGATGTTGCTTTTACAGCCAAGACTGATTTGTCTTTGAAGAAAAAGAACCAAAAAGCAACAGAAAGTGCCCTTACGTTTTTTGGGGAAGTGCTACCTAATCTGTAACCTCTGAGTCACATGTCATGAAAATATAGTAAGATAAGCTGCGTCATACCAATACAAAATATGGAACAAAATTGACGAGTATTTTCAAAATGATCTCTAGGAGAGAAATCATGCTGAATGGCCAAAAGAAGATATTAACTTTTAGATTATTTAGCTCATTGTGGATTTCCAACTTAAACATGAACAAATAATATTTATTTGATCAGGTGAACCCTAACCTTCAGGAATGTCACATGCGACTACAGCTATTTCAGCAAGAATCCACAAAATAAAATTTGGGACCTTTGGATATTCCAGCCGACAGTGCTCAGCTAAATGCTTTCCTGCAGAACAAATAATATATCACAAACCAAAGCATTTTCCTTACACATCATAATGAACACCTTTCACTTCCATGCCAACAGAAAGACAAATAATTGAAGAATGAACCTGTAACAACTCCCAGGTTTGCTGCAAGGGATTGGATGATAAGAGCAGCACATGAAGCCAACAATATAATCCAGAGTAGCTGTTGGATCAAGAGAACATACATTGGCAACAGATCAGATACAAGGATATTCGATAAATTAAGAAAAGATTTCACATTGGAAAACCTTGGGACTACCACATATGACTGCTTCCAGTCAGCTAAACTGCCAGAATAGAAGTATTTGCTATCTATGACTCATAATATTTGTTTAGTCCGCAAAGGTCTAAATGGCCTAAAGCACAGGGCATAACCAAAACTGCAGTCAAGCTACTCAACTTCTATCCTCTACAATCTGATTTAAGTTTCTAATAACATATCTCACCTTTTCAGAGAACAATTCGTTTGCTATTATTTGTTATGTGTTAAACACAGTAGAAAAGTCTACTGTCTCCAAAGTAAACAGAAACTAGTAGTTGAAAATTTTCAGTACACTCACCCCATATTTGTACTGCGCTCCTGACTGCAGATCAGTCTGAACTGTTAATGCAGGAGATAGGGAAAGTTATAAACCATGGATAATAGTTGGCTCAGAAAAAAACTCATTAGGCCTTACAATTTCCAGGATCAATATAGGCAATAGAAACTAGAAAGCCAGGACCCATATATGCAAGCAGGTTCTTCCAGCTCTTTTTCTGCAGAAATTTGAAAAAAGAAGTAAACATCTGTCAATCAAGATGCATAAGCATAGTGCACATCTTTGGTAAGGAATATTTGGCTGTGGTATCTGCCGGGTGTACATTATACACTTTTTGTCCAAAATTCATGACTCCCATTTCCTTCTTGGGATGTCCTAAGATAAGACTCCATTTCCTAAAATAGATATTATTTTTACGTAATCGCCCATAATTTAAAGTAGTGATATGATACCACTAGCTTTTAACCACTACTTTGAAGAGTAATTTTCCAGACATACTCAAAAAGACAAAAACCAAGATTAATCTGACTCACAGAACCTCATGCACAGCAATCACAAGGCACTTTTGATCATATCTTAGTACACTCAAAATTCTCATTAAATCAACTGTAGATCTAGAGGTGCATGGAACAGGCAACGAGAAAAAGTGCATAACATTGTAAGCAAAAGTCACCACATAAATATGTGGACAAATCACACCAAATTATGTGTTAAGTGGCCAAGATTGATATTATGGTAAAATCATTGAGGATGCTCATGCCTGATTATTCCAGCATCAAACAATTCAAGATACAGTGAATTTCCAATCAGATCATCATTTGAAGCAAACAACAATTTATAGCAGCAAAGCTTACTTGAAGCAATAGCATGTAAAATTCATCAGGCAATTATCAAGAATGAACAGTGGTAAAATACCGAGTCCAACTTGAGGCTGAGTTAGCAAATGCTAAATCAGATCTATCCATATAAGACTAACTGACTTACTATCTTATTACTATGAATCTATTGGCAAGCAAACAATGGAATTAAGTTAATTGGAAAACTTATAGATATAAAGTGGAACTGGAAGAAAGTTGCAAACTTTAAAACTTTCAGGGTAAAAAGAAAAGAGGAAAACGCTAGACATCACCGGCTAACCTTTCACCCTACCTTCACTTCTTTTTAATCTGAAAAGTATTGAGTAATTACATCCTCTGAAATGAATCAGTTTCAATAATTCCTTATGAAAATTATGGGATGTGAAAAGAGAGTGAAAGCTAAGGTTATATACAACATTGATTAGAATAATATCTTATGCACCACCTCTTGAATTTAAAACTGTGCAATCAGTCAATCACAAGAACTTGTTTAAGGAAAAATCCTCAAGTACTGATTCAAGTAGCAGAAGTTCAAAATTTGGTTGTAAACTACTCATGGAAATAGCTCAACACTAAAATTCAATAACTAAAACCAATAATACCAACATACTTCAGCACTGAATCACCCTAACGAGCTGCAAACTTAATCTGAAATAACCCTCATTTGCTTTCAAGAAATCCCAAATTGTTAGCTAGCTTGAAAATGAAATATTATAAAATATCAGGAGAAAATTGTGTAACACATTTATTAATCCTTCTCAGGAGAACTAAAATATCAAATCTGAATGAAATCAACAAATCATAATTTTAATTGAATTTAAAGAAAGAATAAGAGAAAAAAGGCTACACACACACACACAAAACCCGAAATACTCACATCAGGTACAACAATCTGATCATATTCAATATTCTCATTGAGTAACTCATTGGGATGAGTTCTGCTGCCACCACTGGTCATAAACTGAGGCTGCTGAGACGGCGCCGCCGCCATCATTTTCTATGGACTCTGTTTCAAGAAACACAGCAAATGCATGAATTATCCCAACAAAATTAAAACAAATGAAAATCGAACTGGCCAAAATATGATACACGCCATTAGAAAGACGAAAGATACATTCAGTGCACATCATATGTTATGCGACAATCAAGATTTGTGCGATGCTGCATGTCTAGAAAAACAGAAAAACAGGGAAGCTCAGATCCAAGAATCGAAAGATTTCATTGGATTAAATCAGAGGTAATCAATGAGAAAAGCATACGGGAACAGGATAAAAGACAAGGATTTGAAGGAGAAAGCCGCCTGCTTACATGTCTGAAAGGGAGGAGCTGTCTACTCTACACGCACTTTATACTCAAAACTCTTCCACTTTGGCATCATATATAATGTAACGCACGCTCCGTGTGTATTTCTGTGTGTGAGAGGGTGAGGTTCCATTGGAGGTTGAAAAATGACATTTTACATTTTATGGGGCATCAAAAATTTGGATGGTATTCTTGTTCTTTAATATTATTATATTTTTATTTAATGATTTGTATATATATATATATATAAGTAGGTACTAGCAACTCATTTTTGGAAATTCATAATTTTTTGCAATGTAAATTAATATTATTTTGATTTATGCATTATCTAAAATTAAAAAAATTAAGATATAATTGAATCAGGTGGTATTGATGCACACGATATTTGCTAAACATCATTTAAAGATAAATATTTGGGAATTATTTATTAGAAATTTATGATGAAAGAAGAATATATTTGACTAAATATTTTTATGAGTTATTCTCCTATTTAAATTATTAAAGATTATTGCCTTCTTTTTTAAAAAAGAAGAACAATTGAACACTTGGACGCTTCAACATTTTTGTAGGACGAATATGGAATAAATTATAATAAGAGGACAACATGAGTAATTTATATTAAATAAAAGGTTGAACTATTGTTGTAGAAATGGTTAGATTTTGCTAAAATATGGCCTTAATTGCATTTAATATTAAATTTATTATCAGACACAAAATGTCCAACTCCAAAAATATTATTCGAACAGCACGTGAATAGGGTCACTTTTTTTTTTTTTTTTTTTT
>JACGDI010005754.1:2795-19331 GCA_014898725.1 Jacaranda copaia
GGGCATTAAAACCGGAAAGGATGCAACTCTTATGTGCATCAAAATTGAAAGTGCAATGCTTCTAGTCTTATGTTATGCACACCAATTGCTGTGTGATTTTTTATTTAATGAAATTAATGATTTAGATATAGTGAACTTCTGATGTATACGATAAATAAAAAAATATTATACATTGATAGTATTAAAGCATAAGTGCTTCATAATATAAAATCCATATATTTGCTTAATATGAGAATTGAAAATTGTAAATAAAAATCTAAGATTGCATTAATTGAGAATATGCGACGTTCAATAAAAAGATTGTTCTATTTTAAACCTTCAAGTGTAGATTTACTTCTTTTTTTTTTGTTCGAATTAAGCTTCTTTTTTATTAAACTAAGAGAAATAAAAAGAAAATAGAAAAATAATCAAATAATACCATTTATATGAAAGATAAAATTTGATTTTTTTCTTAAAGTTGTTGAAATTTGTAACAAGATATGCATAAATTTATAAAGGTTTTATTGATGAAGTTTCCATTTATGCATCTATTTTATACTTAAATTAATACGTATAATTATCCATAAATCTCGTTCTACTTTAGTTTTCATTTGTTATATGTATAAAGTATATGTAAGTACTGAGTTTTTTAATATTAGTACCTAAATTTATTAAAAGGCTCGAATTCTATAACTGAATTTGAGCTCAAAAAATTTAAATTTAAATAAAAGTTTTACTCAAGTCAAACTCAATTTAACTCAGTTCAACTCGTTCAATGTAATGTCCTTGCTATTGATGAGTTTGGCTGATTTATGGATCGATTTTAGTTGTTGGACAACTGTTGAGTGCACGTGTGAGGTTTCTATTTTTCCTTTTTTGTTTGTCATCTTTTTTAGGTTAATTAGAAAAAAATTCCTAATCCTACTTCCAATTTAGTATTCAGTTTTCATTTGAATTTTTACACACTAAACTCTCTAATTTTTCAAAAATTTTAGGAATCACTCTCCATGTTTCTTAAAAAGACCTATATACCCTTGTATTTGAAAAAAACAACAAAAATACTTGAGAAATGTGTTTCTCTCTTCAAGAAGAACGCTTTCCTCTTCTTCTTTTTTCCTGCCTAAAAATGACTTCTCGAGGCACGAAAACAAAGGGCATGAAATCATTCTTCCTCCGCCACTGACGTGAGAACGAGAGAAGAAGAAGTGAAAAGAAAAAAGAAAAAAGAAAGACACCAAAATCTCTGTCATTTTTCTACGACAATGGAAGCAAAAACATTTGCAAAAAGAAGCTGAGGACAAAAAGAAGTGAGCAAAAGAAACACAGGTATGTTTTCTGAATTTGCAGTTTAAATGTCAGTGATTTTTCAGTATTTTGGATTTTTATTAATTTTTTAGTAGTTAAACACTTAAATCGATTTGATATACATATGATTTTTATTGTGAGATAGGAAGTTTTTGATTTGTACTTGAAGGGTATGAAAGTTAGAATTCACCTTTTTGGAATTTATACTTCTTTTTGCCTAAAATTATATGGTGACATTATACAGTAAAATTATCTGAAAATGATAATGTATTATCTGTAGAACAGAACATCCAAGCTTACAGTACATATTAGGCAAAAGTGTAGTATATGATCTGTGTAACTGCTGTACAATTTAGAAGCAAATGTAGTATAAATATTCAAGCTTGGAGTACACATTAGGCAAAAGTGTAGTATATAATTAGTATAACTACAGTATTTTAGGAGCATTTGTAGTACAAACATATTCAAGCCTGTAATATACGTTAAATGAAAGTGTAATATATAATATGTGTATCTGCAGTATATTTTAAAAGCAACTATAATATAAAACATTTAAGCCAAAAATATACACTAACTAAAAGTGTAGTATGATATATTATGTGTTTCTTAAGTACATTTTAGAAACATCTATAGTATAAAATATTCAAACCTGAAGTATACCCCAACTGAAAGTGAAGTATAATATATTATATATTTCTGAAGTACATTTTATAAGCATTTGTAGTACAAAACATTCAAGTTATCAGTACACATTATCTAAAAGGATTTGTTTATTATCCATTTATATACTAATATTTCTTTATTTGATTGCAGCAAAGCCAAGACATTATGAGGTCTACTCTCGTTACTTCCCCCAATTTTTGCAGAGTAAATTGGAGATTGTGAAGTTCAAGATGGGGTGAAAATATTTTGATGCATTGAATAAAAATCCTTTCTATATATACATGGATATGCCTAAGTTAAGCTCAAGTTTCATTCGGCTTGAAGCTATATTTAGGAGGTTTGACCCAAAAAAGTTGTCATTTTATTTTTCGGAGGGGTTTGAGGTTCCTTTTTTTGTAGTTGAATTTTCTACGATTTTAGAGGTGCCATATGTGGGGCAATCTATTGATATAACATTGAAGATAAAGTCTTCAACCTTTGACAACCTTTTTTCTAGAAAGCTGTAGAATATTACTAAATCTGAAATAGTAAAAAAGTTTGAGGAGTATGTATATAAGGATAGTAAGGAGGACTAGAATAATTTTTATAAGTTGTACATAGTTTTTGTTTTTAATTGTTTTCTGTTTCCAACATCTAATTATTGGACTCCACAATTTCTCCTACCATACATGGACAATTTATCTAGAGTTGGTCTATATGCATGAGGCATAGCTGCATATAATTTTTTTATCTAAGATATGAAGAACCAGTTAGGAGTAGGTGGAGAAAAAATCAAGAAATACATTGACGAGTGCGTAGTTGGTTTGATAGTAAGTGTTTGCTTCATTTTCTAATAACATTGATTGTATTTATATTCAAGTGAGTATAATTTTTCGATTTATGAATGGCAGACATGGGCTTATGAACGCATCCCTTCACTGGCTTTACCAATGAGTTTGTTTGAGTTTCCACACTTTTACTAATGAAAGGATAGCAAACTCCCACATGATGTGGAGGAGACAGAGAATAAATTGAAATAAATTATAGTAGAAATGATATTAATTGTAATAATTCACTGTTAGCTTTTTGTATAAGAATTTGAATTTGAATTTGATAATTATTTTCATTGTAATAGGTTATAACCCTCAACTCTGCTCTATAGGAGTTAGAATTGGCAATTTTGATCAAGAAATCAGAGGCTTTCAGTACTGCTATCAGTGAAGTCCATATTTGTGATCATACAATATATGAAGTAATTATTGCAGCTAAAGTTGAAGAAACTAAATCATTGAAAGAAAAAATTGCTTCATTCAATATGATGGCAATGAAGGAGTAGAGTGAGAAGGAGCATCTAGTTGAGCAGAAAACTGAAGGAGAGGAGTTTGAACAGGAAGCTGGTGAGTTTGTATATGATGGGGGACTTAATTTAATAGATGATGCACAGAAAGAAGGGGATGAATATGAAAATATAGTAGATAAAGAAAGTCAAACAAAACACCATCATGATCTTTCAGATTTTCCCAAACCTTTGAAGACAGAAGTTATGCACCAATTCAAGCGGCTGAGTTCGAGGAATCTGAGATTGAAGTAGCAAATATCATATCTTCGATTGTGATAAATATACGTAATCGAGAAGACATGAAGCCAAAATAAAAATCTCTAAATTTTGTCAGCCCCCCGAGCACCACACCAATCAAAAGAGCAAAACAAGTGATAAAGACCTATTATCCTCCTTGTCCTCGTCCTCATGCAAAAAAAATAAATAAATAAATAAATAAAGAACAAGAAGAGAAGAAGGTGTTGTCAACTACTTAATGTTTTAAGTTTTTTCTACATGCATTTCATTTGTAAATTGTCTATTTGTAATAAATGTAATGATATCTTATTCTTGATTGGTTGATATTTGTACTTAATGTGATCATATCTTATATTTCATGCTGGTGATATTTGTACTTAATGTGCTATGTCTTTTGTATTCCAAATTGGTGATATTTATACATAATGTACTATTCTTCTGCAATTCATGTTGGTGATATTTGTACTTCATGTGCTGATCTTTTATACCCCATATTGAGATATTTGTACTTCATGTGCTTATCTTTTGTACTTGATAGTTGATCCTTTATACATAATGTGCTTGAGTTTTGTACCTCATATAGGCATATTTTGTACTCTAATAAGGAATACTTCAATAGTTGATACTTTGCACTTAATGTGCTCGAGCTTTGTACACTATGTAGGCATATTTTGTACTCTAATAAAGGATACTTCAATAGTTGATACTTTACACTTAATGTGCTTGAGTTTTGTACTCCATGTTGGCCATATTTTGTACTTCAATAGGGGATACTTCAATAGTTGATACTTTGCACTTAATGAGGATGATTTCTGTACTCCATATGGGATATATTTTGTACTTTAATAGGGGATACTTCAATACTTGATACTTTATACTTAATGTGATTGAGTTTTGTACTCTATGGTGGTTATATTTTGTACTTCAATAGGGGATACTTCAATAGTTGATACTTTATACTTAATGTACTTGGATTTTGTACTCCATGATGGTATATTTTGCACTTAAATAGGAGATACTTCAATACTTGATTCTTTGTACTTTGTGTACTTACGTTTTGTATTCCATGTTGGCTATATTTTGTAGTTCAATAAGGGATACTTCAATAGTTGATACTTTGTACTTAATGTGCTTGGATTTTGTACTCCATGTTGGTATATTTTGTACTTCAATAGGAGATATTTCAATACTTGATTCTTTGTACTTATTATACTAGCCTTTTGTGCTACAGGAGACCAAACACATCAGTCCAATCCAGGTGGCAAAGGAACCAACCAGCCCAAAGATTGAAGCTCCTGATCCCTATAAAGGATGGACTAATTATAGAAGTCATGAGCTTATTCCAGTAGAAGAGCAAGAAGTCATCGACAACTTTATCAGAAGAGAAAATTTGGAGTAACAAAATTTGCTTATTATTTTTCTTTTTTATAAATTGGTGTCTGAACTAACAATTAAAAATTGTGTAGGGTGACTGTCTAGGATAGAGCAAGAAAGTTTCCAGATGGAAGAAACTTTTGTGAGCTCTTATTTGGCGAAGAACTTACCGGTGACATAGTGGACTACTACATGTCGATATTATGCAGCCCATCTTTCGGCAACAAGTGTCACCACAAGGTGTGGTTTACGTCTACAATAGCGCAGGTATGTGGCGGTTTCCTAACTTAATTTAGCTCATGTTTCCAATAAGTATAACAATTTGTTTTATACTTCATAGGCTGACATATTAGACAAACTTAAGGGACACAACTTAACGGATTTGATGGATGAAGAATTCATGGAGATGATACCTACACTTAACTCTATCGCCCTTAAAGATTTGGAAGACCTCACGTTGGATGTTGTAAACTAGTGTCGTTACATAATCCCACCAATTTGTCGACATGGTCACTGGTTTTTGGTTGTCCTCGACACCTCGACTCATTTTTTCTTGTATATGAATTCAATAATGGCCACCAGATAAAAATCGACAGCTACTGCCATTGTAAGTTTGCTTCCTTTTCCTGTGATTTCTTCATAAAATAAAGAGTCAACAACTGATCAATATTTTTGTAGGCTTCATTCTATTCTCGGTACATGAGGTTTTCATTGGGGTGTCGTGTGAACGAATTAATGAGGCAAAAAAAAAGTAGATAGCAAAAGGGTACAATGAATTGCGGCGTTTATTTGTGCCTTTGGGCAGAATGTTTCACTAGAGACACCCTCTAGTTCTAGAAGTCTACAGAAAAAATTAACATGGACAAATACTGTGCGACAATGGCATATACAATATTAAGTCATGAAAATGTCAGGATTTGAATAACACTTTGTATGTAAATACATATGTAAATTGAAGCATACTTTGTATATAATATTATTTTGTATGTAAGTATAGTTTTCCATCAAGCATTTATAATATTTTAAATTAAAATTGGACAGTGAATTGAGTACAATTTGAGGAAAATGAAATATAAAAGTGGAAAAAACAAAATATAACCATTGTGTTCATGTATAATATGCCCAATTTCAAGAAAACTACGCTTCAATACTTGAGTACAATATGAGAAAAATGAAGTACAAACCCAAAAAAAAAGGTATAAAACATGTATCGTTGACGTACACTCCAATTCCATTGAACACAATGAGTGAATCTGAGTACACTTTGACATAAATAAAGTACAAATTCAGAACAAATAAAGTATAAAATGCGTTTCGTTGAAGTACACTTCAGTTCAATTGAAAATGCCCAGTAAATTTGAGTACAATTCAAAAAAAATGAAGTACAAACCCAAAACAAACAAAGTATAAAATGCGTTTCGTTGAAGTACACTTCAGTTCAATTGAAAATACACTATGAATTTGAGTACAATTCGAAGGAAATGAAGTACAAACCCAAAACAAACAAAATATAAAATGTATTTTGTTAAAGTACACTTCAGTTCAATTAAAAATGCCCGATGAATTTGAGTACAATGCAAAGAAAATGAAGTACAAACCCAAAACAAACAAAGTATAAAATGTGTTTTGCTAAAGTACACTTCAGTTCAATTGAAAATGCCCGGTGAATTTGAGTACAATTAAAAGAAAATGAAGTACAAACCCAAAATAAACAAAGTATAAAATGTGTTTTACTGAAGTACACTTCAATTTAATTGAAAATGCCCCTTGAATTTGAGTATAATTCGAAGGAAATGAAGTACAAACTCGAAATAAATAAAGTATAAAATGTGTTTCGTCGAAGTACACTTCAGTTCCATTGAAACTGGGCAACCAATTTGAGTAAAATGAAGTACAAACCCTGAACAAATAAAGCATAAAATGTGTTTTTTTAAAGTTCACTTCAAATCGATTGAAACTTGGTAGTGAATGTGAGTACAATTTTGGCGTACTGAAGTATAAACATAGAACTAACAAAGTATAAAATATATTCTTTTAAAGTACACTTATTGCTATTGAAAAATTATTCTCCAATAATTAAAATGATTGTCATGTACAATATTTTGAAATTATCGTATCATGTGAAGTATATATTTGTACCAGTGATATTGTGGATATTATCGTCAAATTCTCATCTGTTAATGTCTTTGAAAGCATAAGAATTCTTTCATTACTACGATTGATAACATTCTTCGGTTGAACACTAGGGGTTAACAAATTAAAATTTTAATATAATTTTATTCATCTAATAAAAATCACACGCATTTTTATAATTTGGTTATTATTTACAAAGACTTAAAATTCAAATCATTGAACAAATTTCAATTCAACAATATTAGTAAAAATATTAAGGTATTAAATTAAAAATTATCGAAATAAGGAAAAAATATTTTTTGTTGAAGTACACTTCGATTCCAATGACAATTTAAGTACGATTTGAGAGAATTGAAGTACAAACCTAGAAAAAATAAAAAATAAAATATGTTTCTTTGAACTTCACTTCAAGTCAACCAAAACTAGATAGGGAATTTGAGTACAATTCGAAGGAATTGAAGTACAAATCTGAAACAAAGAAAGAATAAAATGTATTTCGTTGAAGTACACTTCAATTCCACTGAAACTGGTAGCCCATTTGAGTAAAATGAAATATAAATCAAGAAAAAAATAAAGTATAAGATATGTTTCTTTGAAATTCACTTCAATTCAATTGAAATTGGGAAGGGAATTTGAATAAAATTTGAAGGAAATGAAGTACAAACCAAGAACAAACAAAGTATAAAATGTGTATTGTTGAAGTACATTTCGATTCCAATGACAATTTGAATATGATTTGAGGGAATTGAAGTACAAATCAAGAAAAAATAAAGTATAAAATGTGTTTCTTTGAAATTTAATTCAATTCAATTGAAACAAGGCAGGGGATTTGAGTACAATTCAAAGGAATTGAAGTACAAATCCGAAACAAACAAAATATAAAATGTATTTTGTTGGAGTACACTTCAGTTCCACTAAAACTGATAGCCAATTCGAGTAAACTAATGTACCAACCAAGAAAAAACAAAGTATAAGATGTATTTCTTTGAAGTTCACTTCAATTCAATTGAAATTGGGAAAGGAATTTGAGTACAATTCAAAAGAAATGAAGTACAAATCTGAAACCAACAAAGTATTATATGTGTTTCATTGAAATATACTTCGATTTTAATGACAATTTAAGTTCGATTTGAGGGAATTGAAGTATAAACCTAGAACAAATGAAGTATAAAATGTGTTTCTTTGAAGTGCACTTCAATTCAACTAAAATTAGACAGAGAATTTGAGTACAATTCGAAGGAATTGAAGTACAAATCCAAAACAAACAAAATATAAAATGTATTTCATTGAAGTACACTTCAGTTCCACTGAAACTAGCAGCCAATTTGAGTAAAATGAAGTACAAATCAAGAAAAAATAAAGTATAAGATGTGTTTCTTTAAAATTTACTTCAATTCAATTAAAATTGGGAAGGAAATTTGTGTACAATTCGAAGTACTATTTGAGGGAATTGAAATACAAATCTAGAACAAATAAAGTATAAAATGTGTTTCTTTGAAGTTCACTTCAATTCAACTAAAACTAGGTAGGGAATTTGAGCACAATTCGAAGGAATTGAAGTACAAATCCAAAATAAACAAAGTATAAAATGTGTTTCATTGAAATACAATTTAACTAATTTACTGATTCTTTGCAGGTTTGATGATTATTGCCTATTCAACCACACCTTTTACACTTAATTACACATTTTTCAATTTGTGATGGAATTCTCTTTGTCCTTCTACGCCAAAGTTGAGATAGGCAATCAATTGCATTAATGAGTCCATCATCATTTGGTTGGAATACATTCATATCAAATGTAGGAATAGAGTTTATCACTACTTAGAATGCTTGTTGATACATCTCAACTCGGTAGTATTAATCGGTGAAGTCATACAGTGAAAGTGACCTTGACTCAATATAAGCATAAGTATGTTTGTATGGTATTTTATCAATTTGTCATGCTCTGTACGAACAAACCCTGCCATGTAAATCTACAACATACGATTTATCTTGCTCAATCATCTCAAAGCGCCAACCGCTAGACATGACAACTTTTAAGTTACAAGAATGCATATAATTGATTGCCAACTTCTTCTCTTGCTTGGGATATATTTGACCAACCATCTTATGAGATTCTTCTTGACGATCATGCATCATAACCATTATTTGCGTCGTATGTGATCAACCATGGCTGCAACTGGCATAAATCAGGCTTGTTTAACCTAATTATTCTAACATTCTGCTTGATTATTGTTTATTACCCCTCATCGATTTCCACAGAATAAGGAATTTACCCAACATGGTGGGTCAGACTGTATAATAAAGTCTCTGGCAAGTGGCAATGACTCCAAGATGCTATCTATATGTCGTGTATACTCCTACCTTGTAAGTGCATATGCAGCTTTCATAAAAACGGAGCACCAATGTTTCTTGTTATGTGGAGGGTACTTCCTTAATACCTTAATTTAAAATAATAGAACAGTAATGTGCTAAATATTACGAATTAGAGTTTATTTCACATAATTGTTTCACAAACAAAGATAAAGTACACTTACTTGTTTCTTAAAGTTATCCACTAAGTGTCTCAAGCAATATGCATGGTGGCTACAAGGAAATATCATGGGGATGGCCTTAAGAAGACCTGGAAGTCGATCAGAGAAAAAAGTGAACCTTGATAAGCTAGGCAAATATTGAGAATCTAAGACATTTCTTACCTTGAAGTAGAACCACTCCTATTTAATATCATTTTCAGAATCAACAACTGAATATGCTAGCGTGAATAAGTCATCATTAGCATCCTTACTGACAGCACTGAGTAAGCATCCTTTGTATTTATTTTTAATATGAGTGCCGTCTAAAATTATCAACGGCCTGCAGCCCCTGTGAAAACTAATAAGGTAGATACTGAAACATATAAATAGCCGACAAAATTTTTGACTAATTGGGTCAATCTCACAGTCTGCAATACTTCCAAGGTTTGTCCTCTTCACAGCATCACAGTACCACCTCAACTTATCATAAGATCCCTTCTCAGCGCCATAGATATCTTGCATAGCTAATTCCTTTCCCATCCATGCTTTATGGTACCTAAGTTCCACATTGTATTCTCTGTGGACATTTTTCAATATGGTGGATGGCCGATAACATAGCTCTGATCTCAATTTATCTTTTACAATGTTAGCAACTCAAGCATAATCGGCTTTAAGATGTCCTCTTATTCAAAGATTAGCCTCATCACATGTGTGCTCTAGATTGCATTTTCGAATGCCAAATAATTTATCAATCTCATTCCTTATGCATAGATTCTCCATTTGCAATTTTCATCACTGCAAACGGCTATGGTTTTTTTGTCATCATTTTTCTTGTATTTAAATGATCGCAAAATAGACACCGCATAATTCTGAACTCCTAAACATCTTTGAATGTCTAACCTTTCCCATATATGCAATTCCTCCATGCATCAATCGAGTTGCTAGTTAAAGCCAATTCATTATGCGATGCATTGGTTGAACCAATTTCTTCCTCAACTGCATCCCTTGAAGTTGACAAATGAAGTATAATTCCATAAAAAGAAGTACAATTTTAATAAATTTAAGTATAATTTCAAAATATTTGAAGTATAAAATCCTAGCAACTACAATGCAATTTTTTATAATCTATTAATAGAACACTTGAAGTATTAAACTTAAATAATAGAGTAAAATTTCATGTGAAATGAAGTACAATTTTAGATAATTGGGATATAAATTTGTATAAGATGAAGTTCAATTTCAAATAGTTTAAGTATAAAACCCTAACAACTGCATTACAGTTTTGGATAATTAATAAATAGAACACATGAAGTATAGAACTTCAATGAATAGAATATAATTTTAGGTAATAAAGTATAATTTCAAAAAAAAGTAAAATTTTAAATAAAGTTTGGATAATCAATAAATAGAACACTTGAAGTATATAACTTCAATGAATAGAGTACATATTTAGGTTCTATTCAGGTTTATGTAAAATGAAGTATAATTTCAGAAAAAAAAAACACAATTTTAGATAAAGTGAAATATAATAGATTCAGCTAATTGAAGTATAGGTTTAGATATAATGAAGTACAATTTCGAAACACTTGAAGTATAATACTTTAATGAATAGATTACATATTTTGTAAAATGAAGTAAGTATAATTTTAGAAAATAGAAGTACAATTTTACATATAGAAAAATATAATTTCAGAACACGCGAAGTATAAATCCCAGCAAAAGAAGTATAATTTTGGATAATCAATAAATAGAACACTTGAAGTGTAGAAAATCAATGAATAGAGTACATATTTAGGTAAAATAAAATATAAAATGAAGTATAATTTTAGCAAAAAGAAGTACAATTTTAATAAAATGAAGTATAATTTTCGAATATTTGAAGAACAAAACTTTAGCAACTGTAGTACAATTTTTGATAATCTATTAGTAGAACACTTCAAGTATAAAACTTAAATTATAGAGTACAATTTTATGTGAAATAAAATACAATTTTAGATAACTGGACAACAAATTTGTATAAAGTGGGGTAGTTTAAGTATAAAACCCTAGTAACTGCAGTACAATTTGGAATATTCATTAAATAGAACACTTGAAGTATAAAATTTCAATGAATAGAGTACAGATTTATGTAAAATAAAGTATAAAATGAAATATAATTTTAGAAGAAAATAAAGTACAATTTTAGATAAATTAAAGTATAATTTCCAAACTTTTGAAGTATAAAACCCTAGCAACGGCGGTATAATTTTTGATAATCGTTTAGTTGAATACTTAAGTATAAAACTTAAATAATGGTGTGCAATTTTTGTGAAATGAATTATAATTTTATTTGTAATGAAGTGTAATATAGAACGCTCTAAAGTAGAGAAAGATTTTCAAATAAATGAAGTACAATTTCAGAACTCTTGTATACAAAACTTTACAAATTACAGTACAATTTAGATTCTGTTAAAGTATTACCTTAAAACATTACAATTCTTCTTGGCATTGTTGCTTGATTCATCCTTTTGATTTGTCAGGATGTCAACAATGTTCATCTTTAATGTCAAATGTAGTAAGACCATATTCAGAACATTTTCATCATCAGTCAATGCCATGTATAATTCTTGATGTAGAGCTATGTATCGCAAACTGAAGAGCTCGGCATTAATTTCACTCCATTTTCTTACGAGATTAATGTACATGTCCATTAAAGTCGTAGTATCCTTAATTGACATTATATGGAGCTGGTTTTTGTAACGGCAACTCCCCAACACTTGATTGAACACTTCAACTTTACTACTGATTGACATTGTTGGAAAAATACAAGCAACTTAAAAGCAACTAAGAAGAAGAAAAAATCCAAAAATAATGAGGAAGAAACTTGAAAATGATGAAAATGAAAAGAGAAGAAGACGATGTAGATGTCGGATTAGTAGTTGTTGGCTTCCACGATTACTCTCGTTTCCGCCGTGGAGCTGCTTGTATTTTTTTTTTTTTTTTTTTATTTCTGAAAATGATACTGATATTGATAGGATTTAATGTAGTTTTTTATTTATAACAAAGAAGTGAAAAAAATAAGTAAAAAATATTACATTTAAAAATATTTTTGTCAAATCAAATAATTAGATAGTAAACTCTAAAATTTTAATAAAATTAAAAAATTTAATCTAAAAAAAATAAATGAAAACTAATCACAAAAATAAAAAATAATTTTGATACTTTGAAATAAGCCTCCCCTTTTTTTTTAAGATAATATATGTTGATAATTTAAATTTTATTTCCTTATGGTTTTCTCCAGTCTCCACATTCTGCAAACCCATTACGCCTTAGCGTCAGCGCCTCCAATCCATAACGCCGCCGCAACTAATCGCCGATCGTCTCTCTTCTCCGCCCTCCACACTCTTCGGAAATCCCCAGAGAAACATTCCAACTCCCCTATCTCCTAGCCGCCACCTGTCCTACCCCTAATTCCCACCCACCGCCGTGTCCTCTGCTCATTGACCTCTGGGCTCATCTTCTATAGCCTCCCGCTGTTAATCACAATCTCTGCCTCGTCTAGCTGTGAGCCGCCGTCTGCAGCCGCTGCACTACCTTGGCCTTCTTTAGTCGCGCATCACACCGTTTTCCTCACTGGTAAGAATACGTACCTACATTAAGCATCGCCACTTCTTCAGAAATTAGTACAAGATTTGTTAGATTTATTCTGTGAGGACCTTCTCCGGACCGTTATCCTTATTGATAAAGAATATGGGCGTTTATTCCAAAAAAGTTAGTGAATGGAGAATGAGTGTTGGCTTTTACTTTTTTAATCTATGTATTAGGATGTATATATAAATCTGTCATTCATAAAAACAACTGTTAATAGAGAATGAGAATCAGAAAACATAAAATTAAAATGTAGTTTATTATTTTTCAGTGCGAGTGAATTGTTTTCAACTCATGCACTTATTGTATTCACTCAGTGGGGAACTGGGAAGAGCGTGCTCATCATTGTGGGTTCTTGTTTGTCAGGAATCATTGACATGGATGAGGAAAATACTGTTTCCACCTCATCTGCTGAGCCTTCTATTCCGCTCCCTGGCTTTGAAACTGTGGTTTCTGCTATTGATGCAATCTCACTTCAACCAGTTCAACCCGTAATTGCACCTGTTGTTCCAGCTTCGGTCGTACCTCCTATCGCCCCAATAGCTGCTGTTCCTCTTCCAGTTCCAAGACCATTGGCACCACTGCCAGTGCGTCCTTCAGTCATCAGGCCACCTCTAGCACAGAATGGAGACTCAAGAATTAGCTATTCTGATTCTGAGCAGGAAGAGTCTGGACCAAGTCGCAAAGCTGGAAGTGTTTATCAGGAATACGAGATCTCAGAAGAAGGCAGACAGGTCAGGGAGAGGCAGGAGAAAGCAGTGATGGAACTTTTGATGAAGTGTCGTGTGGCTGCCTTGGCGGTTCCAACTAATGATATGCTGTCTGAGCTCGGCTTTGACGGCTTGGTGAACCTGTAACTCTGTTTGAGAGAGGGAGATGGAGAGACGTGATCGTTTGCCGACACTTATGGCAAAACTTGATTCTGAAGGTTAGTTTGAAAGGCTGATGAAAGCTCATGAGGACGAAAAAGCTGCTGCGAGGGCGGCACCTTCAGAACCTGAAGAAGACATTCAATATCCCTTTTACACTGAAGGTTCACAAGCTCTATTAGAGACACATCGAGAGATTGCAAAGTATTCTATTGTAAAGTCAGCATTGTGCCTCCACCAAGCAAGGAGGAAAAGGAATGACCCAGATGAGGATTTGGATGGAGAAATAGATTGGTCTCTGAAGCAGGCAGTGAATCTGGTCCTAGAGTGCAGTGAGATCAGTGATGATCGGCCGCTTTCGGGATGCTCGATTTCACATGATGTAAAGATGCTTGCTACGTGGTAATCTCTCACTATCCATCAACCCTAACCCCACCATGTGTCTTTTACATATGCATTGACTGATTAGACAATTGGACATATCTTGAATTCTTGATGTTTGTTTGCACCATTGCATTTGATTGTGGCCATATAGTCACATGCGCAATTTAGATTGTTCACGGTTGCTAGTTATATAGTCAATTATGGGTTTCTGTCTCATTATATATTACAACAGATGATAGTGAAAAACACTCAACAATGCGTTTATCTATCATTTGATTTTGCTTATAAATGTGAGTTCCATTTTGCTGTTATACTTACTTTCAAGGGCCATCCACAAAGCTAAACAAAAAGGGATAACCCATGTGATTTGAGTTCTCTATTTCCGATATTTCCCTGAATCAATGCAGTCTACTACCCTTTACCGTTATTTTTCTTTTTTTTATTAATCTTGCATGGCGTGGTTTATATCCATCCAGCTTCCATAATTTCTGTAACAAGAATTATATACTAATCACTTTAATGCTGTCCCTCAAGTCTTTATTTGGTGTTGTTCAATTCTGCTTTCTTTCACATGTTGTTATATGTTGTTCAGTTTATTCTCCACAATCAATCACATCTGAAGAGAGCATGCATTTATTCTTGCTCTTTTCCCTT
The DNA here is from genome assembly GCA_014898725.1 of Jacaranda copaia. NCBI lineage: Eukaryota > Viridiplantae > Streptophyta > Magnoliopsida > Lamiales > Bignoniaceae > Jacaranda > Jacaranda copaia. The sequence continues at coordinate 17,852 of JACGDI010005754.1, forward strand.
CTTTTCATAGTTCTTTAAGTGGAGTTGCAAAGTTTTGGAGCATGCCTGAAGTGAAGGTTTCTGCACTGAAGGGGCATACCGAACGAGCTACTGATGTTGCATTCTCTCCCATCAGCTATCAATTGGCTATTGCCTCTGCTGATAGGACTGCCAGACTGTGGAATCTGGAGGGGTCTGTCCTGAGAACATTTGAGGGCCATTTGGATTGGCTTGCTCGTATTGCCTTCCATCCATCAGTAAAATATTTGGGTACAGCTAGCTTTGACAAGACTTGGAGATTATGGGATGTAGAGACTGGTGAGGAGTTGCTTCTCCAAGAAGGTCATAGTAGGAGTGTATATGGAATAACTTTTCATCATGATGGTTCCTTAGCAGCTTCTTGTGGACTGGATGCTCTTGCTCATGTCTGGGACCTGAGATCTGGGAGAAGTATTCTTGCTCTGGATGGCCACGTCAAGCCTGTGAGGCTCGCTATGCTTTAACATTAATTTCTACCCTTCTCTTTTACTATGTAATGTAATTGGGTTGAGAAGGTTATTTTGGCTGTTGAATGATGACTAATATATTTATTCCTCTTCTCAGGTTCTTGGTATCAGTTTTTCTCCCAATGGTTATCATTTAGCTACTGGTAGCGAAGATAATACTTGCAGGATATGGGATTAGAGGAAGAGAAAATCTTTCTACGTAATACCTGCTCATTCTAACCTTATTTCTCAAGTCAAATTTGAACCACAGGAGGGGTACTTTTTGGTGACGGCCTCATGCGATATGACTGCTAAGGTCTGTATATGGTTTTGAAAGTGTGTTTAATTTGTTGTTTACATTTTTGTTTGTGATCCTTATCCTGACTTTTCAACTTCAGGTTTGGTCTTCGAGAGATTCCAAGCCTGTTAAGACATTATCTGGTCATGAATCAAAAGTTACATCACTGGATGTCGTTGGAGGTCAGTCCTGTCTCTTAACTCTTTGATTTTGAAGCAAGCTATTATTGCTTTTTGAAAACTGTGATATTTGTTCATTTTTCTTTTCCCTTTGGGCCAAAGTTCGAATTGGCACAGTTTTGAAGAATATGAAATAAACTTGCATGTTTTTCATTTATTGTTTGTTAGTCTTGCCATTTGGTTGGGTTATGTAAAATGTACTTTGTTTTGTATTTTTCAATTTTTTTCTGGGGAAGAGTGCTGATCCCCATGGACTGATGAGTTGATACCGGTGGATCTGGCATATTCTAAAACTATGTAAAGATTTTTTTCATTAGGCGGGAATCAAACTGTTGAGGTTCTCAGCATCATATAGTATGATGCAGGTGATTATGCTAGCGTTTGTTTCTAAGCAGCTACTTTTAGTGACTAGTTATAGTCTTTTCATATCATCTGTTTCTGAGTAGCTACTTTCTAAACTATTCTGATGCTTAGTTGTCGGTGGGAAACCATTTTCTCTCTGTTTTTACATCTGTGCTGAATTAAGTCTGCTGATTGTG